>BPTQ01000002.1:274864450-274977761 GCA_019973895.1 Chrysanthemum seticuspe
TTTCGGGTTATAATTATTTCAGGTTATGCTACACCCGATGCGACTATTCGCAAATCCGGGAGCCCCCGGGTTTATGCGTAGATAAATGCCTTACCTACACCCTATAGAAGATTAGTTCCTCTATTAGTAAGAGTTGGCTAATTCCGCCCTATGCGGCTTCCAACTCCTTGTGCCTTGGTTGTTCCTAAGGCACGCATATATTTCCCCTAGTGTGGGGAGCAAATTCCATGCTAAATGTTTGGGATTGAGAGGAATTTTGGGATTTTGGCTAATTAATGAGAGTGCGGCCTCCTATTAGCACCCTTTGTTAGGGTGCCATTCGGATTGCCACAGAAAACAAAAATCACGCGTCCAAGGTTCGTTGTTAGGAATTAACCACATCTTAGGCCTCGAGGTTCGTTCCTTGCAGGTTGAAAACGTAGTTTCGTCATCCTAGTTCTTGGTTCTTAGTGAATGGTCCCACGGATGGCGCCACTTGTTGATGCAAAAGTTGGACGTTCCTTGCTTGGAGCTCCGGATTCTACACCAATTAAGGATTGTTGCTTGGAACCTGCGCACTAAAAACAAAAGACACCGTTAGGCTTACCGTGGGATTGTTTCCCACGATTATCCTCCGGCGTGAGAGTAATTAATCGGTTTTAGGGTTTTAAGGAGAGTTAGGGTTTGTAAATCGTACCTTAAACGAGGGGTGTGATCCCCTTTATATACGCACGGAATCCTTGTTGGTTCCGTGTTCCTCAACCTTCGGCGTATCCCGCCTTAATCGGTTGAGAATGATTATCTCCTTGATTAGAAGATATCCCACATCCATTCCGTAAATAGATGCGTATTTGGGCCCCCGAGGGCCTAAACGCTTATCAGCGTAGCCCACATCGTATTGGACTTTATTAATATTGGGCTTTGGGTCGGGTTCATAACCCGGATGTAGAGTATGCGTCATCACATAAGTCGATGAGTATTAAGTCGCCTACTAAGTATATTGCGCAAGTTTTAACATGTCATCCCATTTCTTACCTGTAACACTAACTATCGTGTTCTGGATCAAATGCATGCTTTACGTGTAATGTATCATTACAAGTATATGAATACCCACCATCAATGCATGTTACAGTCAAATGAATAAAATACAGATTTATGGTGCTAACATGCTAAAGATAGAAAATAGAGTTTAGAAAACTTGAAAACACCACCTCAAAGAAAGAACTATAATTCATAATTAGACAATTGACAAAAAAAAAAGCCAAGGTGATCGATATAGTAGTAATCCAACATTACAAATCCTTTAAAAACTTAAAATTTTGACAATGTAGAGCTATGAGTTTTAAGAGAAGCTGGAGCTTGGTGGGGCAGCACCACCCAAGACCACCACCTCCACGACCGAAGCTAGGTCTCCCGCCAGCACCCTGCAAATCACATTTCATTACCACTCAGTAAGAGTCCAAGAGATATCATTACCAACCTTTGCTAGCATATTATAATTTCAAGTCTATGAGCGATCCACGAGCTATCATTTATGATAGCATAGCATAGCATCTACACAATAAAGTTGTTCTCGCAAGATAAACACACCTTCAACTTCCTTTATGTCCAGTATCCCATGCTTTCTAAATAAACTTAAAACGCATACTTTTCACTATAAATAAGGCAAACCATAACCTATAGTAAGCAAATAATGCAGAATGTGACCTATGGTAAGCAAACACATGAAAATAGCGCATCCCGGACACATAAACTTAAATCACAAACTTTTCATGATTACCCACATAGCATAGCAACACGCCCAAGCTACAACTGTGGGTTCAATTAGGTGTTAAAGATGGTAACGTGCACACATATTCATTGTTCAATTCACGAATGCTGAGCACTTGTAAAAAATTTCCATACAAAGAAAAGGTTAATTAGAGACCACTTGTTTCAAGTCTATGACCGATCCACGAGCTATCATTTATGATAGCATAGCATAGCATCTACACAATAAAGTTGTTCTCGCAAGATAAACACACCTTCAACTTCCTTTATGTCCAGTATCCCATGCTTTCTAAATAAACTTATAACGCATACTTTTCACTATAAATAAGGCAAACCATAACCTATAGTAAGCAAATAATGCAGAATGTGACCTATGGTAAGCAAACACATGAAAATAGCGCATCCCGGACACATAAACTTAAATCACAAACTTTTCATGATTACCCACATAGCATAGCAACACGCCCAAGCTACAACTGTGGGTTCAATTAGGTGTTAAAGATGGTAACGTGCACACATATTCATTGTTCAATTCACGAATGCTGAGCACTTGTAAAAAATTTCCATACAAAGAAAAGGTTAATTAGAGACCACTTGTTTCAAGTCTATGACCGATCCACGAGCTATCATTTATGATAGCATAGCATAGCATCTACACAATAAAGTTGTTCTCGCAAGATAAACACACCTTCAACTTCCTTTATGTCCAGTATCCCATGCTTTCTAAATAAACTTAAAACGCATACTTTTCACTATAAATAAGGCAAACCATAACCTATAGTAAGCAAATAATGCAGAATGTGACCTATGGTAAGCAAACACATGAAAATAGCGCATCCAGGACACATAAACTTAAATCACAAACTTTTCATGATTACCCACATAGCATAGCAACACGCCCAAGCTACAACTTTGGGTTCAATTAGGTGTTAAAGATGGTAACGTGCACACATATTCATTGTTCAATTCATGAATGCTGAGCACTTGTAAAAAATTTCCAAACAAAGAAAAGGTTAATTAGAGACCACTTGTTTAATTTTTCTGAAAAAAAGCCAACTTGGAATCCAATACACATGTAAAGTTAATGTATACCGAATCCAAGGCTCACTTCTATAACATGGAATGTACTTGTGATTATAAAGTATCTTACTTTTATAACTTCCACCTATGTGGGATATGTTTAAGTAAAATATAAGGGATGTGTTAACAAAAAAGATATTAGCAATCCAATTATCATACCTATAAAACACTCGGCACAAGCATAACTTACCCAAACCATTTAAGGATAAAAGCCTGGATTACACCATCTCCATGTTGTGTAACAAAGCCATATACAATCAATATTTACCCATCGAATATTCTATTCCCGTGTCATGGAGTGTATGGGGTACACATTTGGTTGCTTTACAACTACACATCGATCAATGGCGCACCAGTTTTCATGTTCTGAATCGAATTTTTCCTTCACTTGTTCATACTTTACTCTTAAATTATTTTGATTTAAAAATCTTAGTTCTAGAGACTCTTGGTCGTATATGTACATAAAATGTTTTTATCTCAATAAGAAGTTGTTTAATCTTTAAAGTTGAACTTAAATTTTTCTCAAAAATAAGGATTTCGGCTAAGTAGCTTGCTAATCTACTAGTCGAATTAAGTGTTAATTGAATTACAAGCTATACCTTGCATGTTTCACGAGCATGTCGCCTGAGTGACCTGATTGTACACAAAATTGTTGCCTAAATCTTCTAAACTATGTAGTCAATATATCGGTTTATCTTTTGGTATACTTTTATACATATACAGTATAACTTACTAACATAATCTTTTAGCACCAGCTAATAAAAACAAGTCAACAATAACAGTGATGTTGTAATACTTGCAAAGAATTAGATCGTTGTAGAAAATATTATCAATATTCGAAATAAACTTCAAAACACTTAATGACCTAAAAGTTCTGTTACTGGCATGAGTCTCCTAAGGCAATCAAACTGATCTACGCATAAGCCTAAAAAAGACTAGAGAAAACTTAGTCGATGAACATACTGATAATTGGCTATATTGACATAAATCATTAAATCTCGTTAAACCCTTAAGTCAATGAGTATTAAGTCGCCTACTACGTATATTGCGCAAGTTTTAACATGTCATCCCATTTCTTACCAGTAACACTAACTATCGTGTTCTGGATCAAATGCATGCTTCACGTGTAACGTATCATTACAAGTCTATGAATACCCACCATCAATGCATGTTACAGTCAAATGAATAAAATACAGATTTATGGTGCTAACATGCTAAAGATAGAAAATAGAGTTTAGAAAACTTGAAAACACCACCTCAAAGAAAGAACTAGAATTCATAATTAGACAATTGACCAAAAAAAAAAAAAAAAGCCAAGGTGCTCGATATAGTAGTAATCCAACATTACAAATCCTTTAAAAACTTAAAATTTTGACAATGTAGAGCTATGAGTTTTAAGAGAAGCTGGAGCTTGGTGGGGCAGCACCACCCAAGACCACCACCTCCACGACCGAAGCTAGGTCTCCCGCCAGCACCCTGCAAATCACATTTCATTACCACTCAGTAAGAGTCCAAGAGATATCATTACCAACCTTTGCTAGCATATTATAATTTCAAGTCTATGAGCGATCCACGAGCTATCATTTATGATAGCATAGCATAGCATCTACACAATAAAGTTGTTCTCGCAAGATAAACACACCTTCAACTTCCTTTATGTCCAGTATCCCATGCTTTCTAAATAAACTTAAAACGCATACTTTTCACTATAAATAAGGCAGACCATAACCTATAGTAAGCAAATAATGCAGAATGTGACCTATGGTAAGCAAACACATGAAAATAGCGCATCCAGGACACATAAACTTAAATCACAAACTTTTCATGATTACCCACATAGCATAGCAACACGCCCAAGCTACAACTTCGGGTTGAATTAGGTGTTAAAGATGGTAACGTGCACACATATTCATTGCTCAATTCCTGAATGTTGAGCTCTTGTAAAAAAATTCCAAACCAAAAAAAAGGTTAATTAGAGACCACTTGTATAATTTTTCAAAAATTATTCAAACTAGTTCTGAAAAAATAATAGCATGGAATCTCATACACATCTAAACTTAACGTATACAAGATTCACAAACTATAATTTATGAGTATGGAATGTACTTGTGATTATAAAGTATCTTACTTTTATAACTTCCACCGATGTGGGATATGTTAAGTAAAATATAGGGAAAATGATAAAAAAAAAATGCATCGAACTTGACACTTGTTGTCATTGTATGTAGTCAACTATTTTTTTTTTTCATTGTAACACAAACCTTTTGAATTTTTGTCATTGTATGTAGCCAGTTAGGTGAATTTTTGTTATTGTATGTACCCAGTCAGGCTTAGCGTTACATCGTTAGTCCTTATTTACTAACGGTCGTTAGTAAATAACTTAAAATTCCGTTCTCTTACGTTTTTATTCGTTTTCATCCGTTATTATACGTTTTCGTCCGTTTTTATACTTTTTCGTCCGTTTTATACATTTTGGTCCAATGCTTTCATCCGTTTTTTACATTTTCGTTTGTTTACTTACGTTTTCTTACGTTTTAGTCCGTTTTATACGTTTTCGTCCGTTTTTATACGTTTTCGTCTGTTTTCTTACGTTTTCATCCGTTTTTATGCGTTTTGTCCCTTTTTTTATACGTTTTCGTCTATGCGTTTTGTCCCTTTTTTTACGTTTTCATTCGTATTTATACGTTTTTCATCCGTTTTCTTACGTTAGAAAACGTTAGAAAATCGACGAAGACATTTAAAAACTGACGAAAACGTATAAAAACGGACGAAAAAATATAAAACGGATGAAAAACGATTGAAAACGTATAAAAACAGATGAAAACGGACGAAAACGGATGAAAACTTATAAAAACGGACTAAAACGTATAAAAGCGAATGCAAACGTATAAAAAGCGGACGAAAACGTAAGAAAACGGACGAGAATGTAAGAAAACAGACGAAAACGTAAAAAACGGGAAAAAGCAACGGACGAAAAAGTATAAAAAACGGACAAAAACGTATAATAACGGATGAAAACGAATAAAAACGTAAGAGAACGAAATTTTAAGTTATTTACTAACGACCGTTAATATAAAAGGACTAACGATGTAACGCTAAACCTGACTGGGTACATACAATAACACAAATTCACCTAACTGGCTACATACAATGACAAAAGTTCAAAAGGTTTGTGTTACAATGAAAAAAAAATAGTTGGCTACACACAATGACAACAAGTGTCAAGTTCGATGCATTTTTTTGTCATTTTCCCTAAAATATAAGGGATGTGTTAACAAAAAAGATATTAGCAATCCAATTATCATACCTATAAAACAAAAAAGATATTAGCAATCCAATTATCATACCTATAAAACACTCTGCACAAGCACAACTTACCCAAACCATTTAAGGATTAAAGCCCGGATTACACCATCTCCATGTTGTGTAACAAAGCCGTATACAATCAATATTTACCCATCGAATATTCTATTCCCGTGTCATGGAGTGGCGGGATATTGGGTACACATTTGGTTGCTTTACAACTACACATCGATCAATGGCGCACCAGTTTTCATGTTCTGAATCGAATTTTTCCTTTCACTTGTTCATACTTTACTCTTTAATTGTTTTGATTTAAAAATCTTAGTTCTAGAGACTCTTGGTCGTATATGTACATAAAATGTTTTTATCTCAATAAGAAGTTGATAATCTTTAAAGTTGAACTTAATTTTTTCTCAATAATAAGGTTTTCGGCTAAGTAGCTTGCTGATCTACTAGTCGAACTTAGTGTTAATTGAATTACAAGCTATACCTTGCATGTTTCACTAGCATGTCGCCTGAGTGACATGATTGTACACAAAATCGTTGCCTAAATCTTCTAAACTATGTAGTCAATATATCGGTTTATCTTTTGGTATACTTTTATACATATATAACTTACTGATAACGCTACACGCGTCGTTCGGGGTCAAGGAAACTTCCTTTTCTTCGAGCAAGTTTTATAACACCCTAGGCAGTGAACCTAATCGTTGTAGTGTAGTAATTAGGGTAAGCCACGGGTATTGATATCGTTCTCTAGGGGAATAGGAATGCTAGTGAGAAGTTACTACGCTAAGGTTGAGGTTGAGGAAGATTATTTTTTATCTTTTTATGTTTTTTTAGAAATTGAAAAGGTACGAATCTCGGGTATTGGATTTGGGGGGTTGGTATTGCTACCGATTACTCTACTATTATCTAATTATCTAAGCTAAGGTTGTGATAGTCTATGTCTAATTTATGTGTACTCGTATGATAGTTTAAAGATGTGTTTACTTAGGTTTTACTACTCCTTAATTATCTCCTATTGATGGTTGATTTGTCACGTCCTTATTCCTAGTTGCGTTGTGATTCTAAGGCTATAGGGCGTGCTTGTTTCCCTAACTCTTTGAAATTACCAAAGGGTCTTGTTTACAAATCCTCTAGTGATTTATAGACGCCTACTCTACGGTTGTCCTTGAATACTTTATCCTACAATTACCTAGATAATTATATTCTAAAGTTCACAAAGAAAAGTCAAGCATTAAGTACACAACGAATAATCTAGCGCACTCTAGATCATTAGTCAACTAAGATAAGTATCAACCAATCAATATTCAATAATTAAGTTTCATATTCCCTAAGCAAACACACAAATAAATTAGCCGGACATGGAGAACATGCAAGCATACACACAAATAATCAAAGACATAATTAAATTAATGAAGTAAATACTTATCTTGATGTATAATAGGGTTTAGAACCCTAAAATACTGCACAAGAAAGCCTTGGTTCGGTTTTAGGTTTTTACTCCAAAAGACTACACACCAAAAACTGAAAAATTCGGATTCTATATATAAGATTACATCTGCGACGGCGTCACCTTATGTTTTGTGACGCCGTCGTGTCGCCGTCATTAGGGTTTCGTCTTGGCCACGTAAACCTTGCGACGGCGTCACCTTATGACTGTGACGCCGTCCCCTTCAGCTCTGACGCCGTCTTGGCTGCATCTAGGCCGTCTGAGTAGCGACGGCCTATTCCTTTAGAACCTGACGTCGTCCCTTGAAAACATGCAATTTCGCTTCTGAGCCGTCGCAAAATGCCTTCCCGACGGCGTCGCAGATATGCAGTGACGCCGTCGCCTTATGTTTCAGCAGCTTTGAGTGTCTCGATTCTGACTTTGGCCATTTTCTTCGTATATTCGCGCCTTTTCGTCCAAATAAGCATCATTCCAGCATTTTGCCTTCAAGAGACCTAAAAAGTGAAAAGGAACGATATTAAGCAATAACGGATACAAAAGTGATCAAATAAGGGCTTAAATGACCCCTCAAAAAGGTACCTTTTAAAACCTTATCACTTACTAACATAATCTTTTATCACTAGCTAATAAAAACCAGTCAACAATAACAATGAAGTTGTAGTATTTGCAAAGAATTAGATTGTTGTAGAAATATTATCAATATTCGAAATAAACTTCAAAGCACTTAATGACCTAAAAGTTCTGTTACTGGCATGATGGTCTCCTAAGGCAATCGAACTGATCTACGCATAAGCCTAAAAAGGACTAGAGAAAACTTAGTCAATGAACATACTGATAGCTGGCTATATTGACATAAATCATTAAATATAAGGCGGTGAGGCAGAGAAAACCCTAAACTTTTCTCTCTCAAGTGTGGGCGATTCATTACCCTCTCCCATCAATCGGTTTTCTTCAAAACTGCCCGAACATCTGGGTTTTCTTAATACAATCTGTTACAGTTTGTGATTTACATTCGTGTGATTCATAACCTCTAGCAAATTGCTGTTTGATTACACAGATTAAGGTCTTTTTGGGGAATCGTTTTTTCTAGGGTTTGTTTCTGTCCAATCATCTGTGCTTACAAGTATAACATATGATTTGAATATTAATCGACTACTGGTCTGAATCGCATATACTCTAGTTCTTTAATTAGGGTTCTTTCCTAGTCGTTTTTTCTGATTTGATTGCTTTGGATTTCTGCTGGTGTGCTATTAAACCGAAACCCTCACTCTTTTATTCCTTGCTGGTCGTTAACCATGGGAGCAGGTTAGGTATTTATCGTGGAGTGTTTAAACCCTAACTTTTAGTTAGGGTTTGGTTGGTTAGTTGATTGTTTGTGGGGTATAGAGAGATGGAAAAGGGGTTTATTGATAAAGCTGGGTCTTCGGTGAAGGCTTCTAAAACAGCTACCAACTTGGCCGATCAAGTTGGTGTTAACATGGACACGAACCCGTATCGAAGGGTTGATATTCAGGAATTGGAAGCTAGGTTACAACGTCTCCAAGGTGAACGTTGTTTAGAGGGTGACTCTGTTGATCCTGAGTTGCGTAAAGCTGCTAGGGTTGGTCCTAACCCTAGCACGCATGATGTTCATTCGGATTCTATTTGGGGTAATACTAATCTGGAAAATACAAGTTATAGTACTACGTCTGTCGGTGGTTTGGATTCGAGCACTAAAGTTTCTTCACCTTATGCTGCTGATGTGTTGACTTCTGGTCCTAACATGGTGAATGCTTCTACTTCAAACGAAGTGAGGTCATTTGCTAATGTTTTAAATCCGGAGCGTGTCTCTAGGAAAGTGAATTTTCGTGCCTTGGTGAATGAGACGCGAATTGAAAATCATGATACGGTGCTTCCAAAGGCTGCTATGGAGGGTGTATTCAACCGTTATGAAAATACACTTGTTGGCTTCTTTGTTGGCAAGAATGTTGCTTTTCATTTGGTTCAGAACTACGTCACCAATACGTGGGGTAAGTTTGGTTTTAAGAAACTAATGAAGAATGATGATGGTGTTTTCCTCTTCAAATTCGATTCTAAAGAGGGTGTTGAGAATGTTCTTCAACGGGGCCCATGGATTATTCGCAATTCTCCTCTCATTCTCACTAAATGGACTCCTGATGTGCTATTGTCTAAAAGTGAGGTAACTAGAGTTCCCGTTTGGATTAAATTGCATAATGTGCCATTACTTGCATACTCGGAAGATGGGTTGAGCTTAATTGCTACTCAGGTGGGTAAGCCGATTATGTTAGATGCTTTTACTAGCTCCATGTGTGTTGATTCATGGGGTCGCATAAGTTTTGCACGTGCTCTTGTGGAATTATCAGCTGAATTTGAGCTTAAGCATGTGGTGACTATGGCGATCCCTAATAAGGATGATAATGGTTTTACTACGGCAAGTATAAAGGTGGAATATGAATGGAAGCCGCCACACTGTGTGGAATGTAAAGTGTTTGGGCATGATAATGCTTGTTGTCCTAAGAGTATTAAGGAACATAATGATGTTCCTCCCAGCTCAAATGTGGACGAAACTGATGATGGTTTTAAGGTGGTGCAGAATCGGAAAGCCAAACCAAAAGGTATGAAGATGACTGGTGGTATTAATATGGGTAAGGGTCCTAGATTTGCACCTAGGAAGCAGGTATATGTTGCAAAGACGAAGACACCAGCAGCTGCTAGTGGTAATGCTAAAGATACACCGATTCCTACGTCTAACTCTTTTGGGACTCTTGAGGTGGAAAATGATTGTACTGTGGATGATTCTTTTACTAACAAGGACAAGACTGGGAAGTCTTCTGGTACTACTAAGGAAGCAGGTATTGATGGATCTCGGGGGACGGACTCTCGTATTGATATTGGTGAGGCGTCTAAGCCTCCGGAGACTGGGACTCCTTCTGCTGACAAGCTTGTGAGTGATTCAATGGGAATAATGGATGGTGGTTCTACTCCCATAGCGGAGAAGATTGGTAAGCTTGAAAAGCTAATTATTGATGGGAAAGCTACTCTTGTGGATGATGATGGTCTTCCTATTCCGTCTACCTCTTCTACTAAGAGAGTTAACCCTTTTTCTAAAGTGGGAGAGATTGTGGTGTCTGATTCTGAAGATGAGGTTGTTGCTAACCCATTTGATGAGTCTGCTAATATTTTTGGTGGGGGCCAAGAATTTGAAGATGAGTATGATGAATATGATTTTGCTGATTATGCGAAACAGGTTCGTGATCTTCCAGGGAATTTGGATTCCTTTAATGCCATGTATGGCACAACGTTTCAAGGTCCTAGGAAGTAATGTTAGTGATGTGTTAGCAAATGTTTATCGATCCTAAAATGGATTGCAATAGTGGTTTGTTTTCTTGTTTAGAGAATTGGAAGTATCTTGTTATGTAAACTTTATGCCTATGTAACGGGCTGAGATATGGGATTTCACTCATATCCATTGTACTTAAACGTTTATTTGGTTAATATATTTACCAGGGTGCAGGATTACTCCCCTTTACCCAAAAAAAAAAAAAAAAAAAAAAAAAAGACATAAATCATTAAATCTCGTTAAACCCATAAGTTAATGAGTATTAAGTCGCCTACTACGTATATTGCGCAAGTTTTAACATGTCATCCCATTTCTTAGCAATAACACTAAGGGCCCGCTTGGTTCAAAGTGGGGAAAAGGAAAGGGAATGCAAAGGAATGAGTGAGGTGGGTAATCAATCCCTTACCCCTCAATTTATTCTATAATGGTTCATTATCCATTACGAGGTAATCAATCCCTTTGCACTTCCTAACTAAGCACTAAATAATGAGTAAGGTAGGCCCTTTTGAATACCTTACCCATTCCCCCCCCCCCCCTACCCCCCCAACCAAGCACGCCCACTATTGCGTTCTCCTTACTAACCCATTGCTTAACATGCAAAATATGTGTGATAGCGCGTAAGCCAGCCGTCTCGTGGATTTTAGTGGCCCTGTGCCATTATTACAAAGAGTCCCTCAAACACACACATAATATACATATGTATAAGTAGTGCATGAATTAATTAAGCTCGAGTCTTATATTGTATTCATATATATAATAGAAGTGCATAAAATTTGGTGACGCTAGTCAAATTGTGGCCCTGTGTAATCGCACCTCTTGCACTCTCCTAAAACCGGCTCTGAGCCAAATGGCTTTGATAGATTGTTTATTTTGTGTTACCACAGGTTTTAGACTCCAAGTTCACAATCATCAGCCTTTCCTAAACTCGTTAGAACTAGAAGGATGAACTATCAAGTATCTTTGACTTTTCTTAACTTGGCTAGTTTTATCATAGACATGATACATTTTTTATAAGAGTGTTGATACTCACACCACAATTTTTGATTCTTTCACCACACATTGTGTATCACAGTGTAGTATGCTGTGCTATACAACTTGTACAAAATGGTGTAAGTATCAAATAAAATGGTGTGAGTATCAACACTCTTTTTATAAAGTTTAGATCTAGCCTAAAGTATTTTTGAAAACATAAAAGTTGAATGACACTCTAAATTAGACTCCCCCTCTCCTCTAATACTAATGTAACATTACTATTTTCTACTGATTTTTAAAAATGAAAGAATATATAGGAAACTCGTACAATTTGTTTAGGTGATTAAATGAGTAGTTAGTCGGTTAAAAAATATTGAAAGAGTGTACAAGTTCTTGGCAGCCAAACAACAAAATTGTTATTTTATTAAAATAACAACCTTGCTGCTAATTTAGCCAAAAACATAATCTCAGTCTCAACTCAAACATGTTTAGGTGAATGAGTAGTTTGTCGGTTAAAAAATATTGAGAAAGTGTACAAGTTCTTGGCAGCCAAACAACAAAATTGTTACCGTATTAATATAATAACCTTGTTGCTAGTTTAGCTAACAACATAGTCTCAAACTCAATTCAAACATGTGACGTACATTGAAATATATAAATGAGTCAAATGGTTTTCCTTAAACCAATGTGGGATTGGAATTTTGATACACGTTACTCTTTATATTGTACGAGGTTTTGTGCCCGCGCTTCGTTGCGGGTTATTTGGTTAGATAGTTTTACAGGCAATAGGTGACTTAGAATGCCGTTACTTAACAACCGTTAAGTAATACTCGTTAGTAGGACTAACTGTGTAATGGACATCTAACATGAAAGGACCAATTATGTAACTATTTTTACATCGTTAGTCCCTAAGGGAACTATTTCGCAACAAAAGTTACACATCGTTAGTCCTAAGGGACCTATTTTGTAATTTTATTTTAATTTTCTCTTGAAAGTTGTCCTTGTGTTTGCGTTTCGTTGTAAAGTTAGTCATGAAGGACTGGCTTTGCAACGGATCCGTTATATGAAGGACCAATTACGTGAAATCAGTGTTGGTTAATTTCTGAAATAATAAAAAAATAAAATAAATAAAAATAAATAAGTGACTGTCATTAACTAACGACTGTTAGTACTGTAGCTATCACTATTCATAAGTTCTAGCAAAGCCCCTAGCAATCCCTATGTTTATACTTTATAGTAAAGTAATAAGACTTGACCAAACACACAGAATCAATAAACAAGTCCATTTCAACTGCCATACATTTTCAAGTCAAAGCTACTAGTTTCTTGATCTAGTACTAATGAACCAAATATATTACATAGCAACTTGGAGGAGTACATATAATGTACACATTTAGCTTCTTAATTTTAAAGGCTTTAGCTCTACGTTCATACATAAATGGCGCACCAATTATCTCTGTGTTCTGGATCAAATGCAGCATGCTTCACGTGTAATGTATCGTTACAAGTCTATGAATATCCACCATCAATGCATGTTACAGTCAAATGAATAAAATACAGATTTCTGGTGCTAACATGCTAAAGATAGAAAATAGAGTTGAGAAAACTTGAAAACACCACCTCAAAGAATGAATTCAGAATTCATAATTAATTGACAAAAAAAGCCAGGTGATATAGTAGTAATCCAACATTACAAATCCTTCAAAAACTTAAAATTTTGACAATGTAGAGCTATTAGTTTTAAGAGAAGCTGGAGCTACGTGGGGCAGCGCCACCAAGACCACCACCTCCACGACCGAAGAGTCCAAGAGATATTCTTACTAACCTTTGCTAGCGTATTAGAATTTCAAGTCTATGACTACCTACCATCAAAGCATGTTACAGTCAAACAAACAAGTATACATTGTCAGATAAACAACGACGTGTACTTATCAGAAAAAGAGTATTGCATTAAAGGAGTTTTCTAATAAACAAATAGTGGCGAGTGTGGTAGCATAGCATCTACACAATAAAGTTGTTCTCGCAAGATAAACACACCTTCAACTTCTTTTAAGTCCAGTATCCCATGCTTTCTAAATAAACTTAAAACGCATATTTTTCACTATAAATAAGGCACACTGTAACCTATGGTAAGCAAACACATGAAAATAGCGCATCCAGGACACATAAACTTAAATCACAAACTTTTCAGGATTACCCACATAGCATAGCAACACGCCCAAGCTACAACTTCGGGTTGAATTAGGTGTTAAAGATGGTAACTTGCACACATATTCATTGTTCAATTCTTGAATACTGACCACTTGTAAAAAAAATTCCAAAAAAAAAAGGGTTAATCAGAGCCACTTGTTTAATTTTTCAAAAATTATAAATACTGGTTCTGAAAAAATGATAGCACGTAATCCCATACATATTTATATGTATAAAAGACCCACATGCTATCATTTATGGGTAAGGAATGTAGTTGTGATTATAAAGTATCTTACTTTTATAACTTCCACCGATGTGGGATATGTTAAGTAAAATATAAGGGATGTGTTAACAAAAAAGATACTACGTATTAGCAATCCCATTATCATACCTACAAAACACTCGGCACAAGCACAACTTACCCAAACCATTTAAGGATAAAAGCCCGGATTACACCATTGCCATGTTGTGTAACAAAGCCATATACAATCAATATTTACCCATCGAATATTCTATTCCCGTGTCATGGAGTGGCGGGATATGGGGTTCACATTTGGTTGCTTTACAACTACACAGATCAATGGCGCACGAGTTTGCATGTTCTGAATCGAATTTTTCCTTCACTTGTTCATACTTTACTCTTAAATTGTTTTGATTTAAAAATCTTAGTTCTAGAGACTCTTGGTCGTATATGTACATAAAATGGTTTTATCTCAATAAGAAGTTGTTTAATCTTTAAAGTTGAACTTAAATTTTTCTCAAAAATAAGGTTTTCGGCTAAGTAACTTGCTGATCTACTAGTCGAACTAAGTGCTAATTGAATTACAAGCTATACCTTGCATGTTTCACGAGCATGTCGCTTGAGTGACCTGATTGTACACAAAATCGTTGCCTAAATCTTCTAAACTATGTAGTCAATATATGGGTTTATCTTTTGGGATACTTTTATACATACATAACTTACTAACATAATCTTTTACCACTAGCTAATAAAAACCAGTCAACAATAACAATGAAGTTGTAATACTTGCATAGAATTAGATTGTTGTAGAAATATTATCAATATTCGAAATAAACTTCAAAACACTTAATGACCTGAAAGTTTTGTTACTGGCATGATGGTCTCCTAAGGCAATCGAACTGATCTACGCATAAGCCTAAAAGGTCTAGAGAAAACTTAGTCGATGAACATACTAATAGTTGGCTATATTGCTATAAATCATTAAATCTCGTTAAACCCATAAGTCAATGAGTATTAAGTCGCCTGCTACGTATATTGCGCAAGTTTTAACCAACGGGCCTCTGGTCCAGCCGTATGGAGGTTTTACCCTCTTAAGTTAGGTCTCAAGTTCGAGTCTTGTCTAGGGCGATTGGGGTTTCCTCCCGCGTGCGTAAAGGGAAGGGTGCTATTGACTTTTAGGTTGGACCCAACCTGGCTGTGTGGGCTCGCTTCGCCTTCTAGGCTAGGGGCCATGTAGCCACAATTGCCGTTCAAAAAAAATATTGCGCAAGTTTTAACATGTCATCCCATTTCATACCAGTAACACTAACTATCGTATTATCCTTACTAACCCCGTTGCTTAACATGCAAGATATGTGCGATAGCGCGTAAGCCAAATGGCTTAGAGAGATTGTTTATTTTGTGTTACCACAGGTTTTAGACTCCAGGTTCACAATCATTAGCCTTTCCTAAACTCGTTAGAACTAGAAGGATGAACTATCAAGTATCTTTGACTTTTCTTAACTTAGCTAGTTTTATCATAGACATGTTACATTTTTGATAAAGTTCACATCTAGCCTAAAGTATTTTTGAAAACATAAAAGTTGAATGACACTACTAAATTAGACTCCCCCTCTCCTCTAATACTAATGTAACATTACTATTTTCTACTGAGTTTTGAAATATGAAAGAATATATAGGAAAATCGTACAATTTGTTTAGGTGATTAAATGAGTAGTTTGTTGGTTAAAAAATATTGAAAGAGTGTACAAGTTCTTGGCAACCAAACAACAAAATTGTTATCCTATTAAAAGAACAACCTTGCTGCTAATTTAGCCAACAACATAATCTCAATCTCAACTCAAACATGTTTAGGTTCAATCTCAACTCAAACATGTTTAGGTGATTAATTAATGAGTAGTTCTTGGCAACCAAACAACATAATTGTTACCCTATTAATATAACAACCTTGTTGCTAGTTTAGCCAACAACATAGTCTCAAACTCAACTGAAACATGTGACATGCATTGAAATATATAAATGAGTCAAATGTTTTTCCTTAAACTGGGATTGGAATTTTGATACATTGTAACTCTTTATATTGTACAAGACTTGACCAAACAAACAGAATCAATAAACAAGTCCATTTCAATTGCCATACATTTTCAAGTCAAAGCTACTAGTTTATTGATCTAGTACTAATGAACCAAATATATTACATAGCAACTTGGAGGAGTACATATAATGGACACATTTGGCTTCTTAATTTTAAAGGCTTTAGCTCTACGTTCATACATAAATGGCGCACCAATTATCTCCGTGTTCTGGATTAAATGCAGCATGCTTCACGTGTAATGTATCATTACAAGTCTATGAATACCCACCATGACCATCAATGCATGTTACAGTCAAATGAATAAAATACAGATTTCTGGTGCTAACATGCTAAAGATAGAAAATAGAGTTTAGAAAACTTGAAAACACCACCTCAAAGAAAGAATTCAGAATTCATAAGGGTGCGTTTGGTAAACTGCCATGAATGACAATGGGTATGAGTTTGATAGTAGTGGTGGGTCCCTCACCTATGAAAGATTCATACCTAGCTCATTTAATGTATATGGAGTATGGAATATACTACATGTATCATTCATTACCATAGTGGTGGGCCCTCTCATCTTAAACAATTATCTTTAATCACTTTCATAGTCATAGTCTCATTTCCATAATTGGATACCAAACGCACCCTTAGACAATTGACAAAAAAAACCATGTGATATAGTAGTAATCCAACATTACAAATCCTTCAAAAACTTAAAATTTTGACAACGTAGAGCTATGAGTTTTAAGAGAAGCTGGAGCTTGGTGGGGCAGCGCCACCAAGACCACCACCTCCACGACCGAAGAGTCCAAGAGATATTCTTACCAACCTTTGCTAGCGTATTAGAATTTCAAGTCTATGACTACCTACCATCAATGCATGTTATAGTCAAACAAACAAGTATGCATTGTCAGATAAACAACGACGTGTACTTATCAGAAAAAGAGTATTGCATTAAAGGAGTTTTCTAATAAACAAATAGTGGCGAGTGTGGTAGCATAGCATCTACACAATAAAGTTGTTCTCGCAAGATAAACACACCTTCAACTTCCTTTATGTCCAGTATCCCATGCTTTCTAAATAAACTTAAAACGCATACTTTTGACTGTAAATATTTCGGATTGTACCCTATAGTAAGCAAATAATGCATAATGTGACCTATGGTAAGCAAACACGTGAAAATAGCGCATCCGGGTTCATAAACTTAAATCACAAACTTTTCATGATTACCCACATAGCATAGCAACACGCCCAAGCTACAACTTCGGGTTGAATTAGGTGTCAAAGATGGTAACGTGCACACATATTCATTGTTCAATTCCTGAATACTGAGCACTTGTAAAAAAAATTCCAAAAAAAATGGGTTAATTAAAGCCACTTGTTTAATTTTTCAAAAATTATAAAAACTGGTTCTGAAAAAATGATATAACGTAATCCCATACACATCTAAATGTATAAGTGACCCACATGCAATCATTTTTTGGTATGGAATGTAGTTGTGATTATAAAGTATCTTACTTTTATAACTTCCACCGATGTGGGATATGTTAAGTAAAATATAAGGGATGTGGTAACAAAAAAGATATTAGCAATCCAATTATCATACCTACAAAACACTCGGCACAAGCACAACTTACCCAAACCATTTAAGGATAAAGCCTGGATTACACCATCTCCATGTTGTGTAACAAAGCCATATACAATCAATATTTACCCATCGAATATTCTATTCCCGTGTCATGCAGTGTATGGGGTACACATTTGGTTGCTTTACAACTACACATCGATCAATGGCGCACCAGTTTTCATGTTCTGAATCGAATTTTTCCTTCACTTGTTCATACTTTACTCTTAAATTGTTTTGATATAAAAATCTTAGTTCTAGAGACTCTTGGTCGTATATGTACATAAAATGTTTTTATCTCAATAAGAAGTTGTTTAATCTTTAAAGTTGAACTTAAATTTTTCTCAAAAATAAGGTTTTCAGCTAAGTAGCTTGCTAATCTACTAGTCGAACTAAGTGTTAATTGAATTACAAGCTATACCTTGCATGTCGCCTGAGTGACCTGATTGTACACAAAATCGTTGCCTAAATCTTCTAAACTATGTAGTCAATATGTCGGTTTATCTTTTGGTATACTTTTATACATACATAACTTACTAACATAATCTTTTACCACTAGCTAATAAAAACCAGTCAACAATAACAATGAAGTTGTAATAATGAAGTTGTAATACTTGCAAAGAATTAGATTGTTGTAGAAATATTATCAATATTCGAAATAAACTTCAAGACACTTAATGACCTGAAAGTTTTGTTACTGGCATGATGGTCTCCTACGGCAATCGAACTGATCTACGCATAAGCCTAAAAGGACTAGAGAAAACTTAGTTGATGAACATACTAATAGTTGGCTATATTGACATAAATCATTAAATCTCGTTAAACCCATAAGTCAATGAGTATTAAGTCGCCTAATACGTATATTGAGCAAGTTTTAACATGTCATCCCATTTCTTACCAGTAACACTAACTATCGTGTTCTGGATCAAATGCATGCTTCACGTGTAACGCATCATTACAAGTCTATGAATACCCACCATCAATGCATGTTACAGTCAAATGAATAAAATACAGATTTCTGGTGCTAACATGCTAAAGATAGAAGATAGAGTTTAGAAAACTTGAAAACACCACCTCAAAGAAAGAATTCAGAATTCATAATTAATTGACAAAAAAAACCAGGTGATATAGTATTAATCCAACATTACAAATCCTTCAAAAACTTAAAATTTTGACAATGTAGAGCTATGAGTTTTAAGAGAAGCTGGAGCTTGGTGGGGCAGCGCCACCAAGACCACCACCTCCACGACCGAAGCTAGGTCTCCCGCCAGCACCCTGCAAATCACATTTCAGTACCAGTCAGTAAGAGTCCAAGAGATATCATTACCAACCTTTGCTAGCATATTAGAATTTCAAGTGATCAAGTCTATGACTAACTACCACCAACGTTACAGCCAAACAAACAAGTATACATTGGCAGGTAAACCACGCCACGTACTTATAAGAAAAAGAGCATTGCATTAAAGACGTTTTCTAATAAACAAATAGCAAGCGTGGTGCATCTACACAGTAAAGTTGTGCTCGCAAGATAAACACACCTATCAATTTGCTAATGCACATCTATATATTAGTTATCCGTCTAAGAAATCAAAAAGATAAACACTTCAATTTTTCATTTATGTCCTGTTTATCCTGAAAGTTATTTTATGGACATACACTATATAACATCTTTATTTTAGTCACTAATGAATATAGATCAAGTATCCCAAGCTTTCTACATAAACTTAAATCGCATACTTTTCATGATAAAGAATGCAGACTGTAAGTAAGCAAAGAATGCAGAATGCGACCTATAGTAAGCAAAAACATGAAAATATCGCATCCAGGACACATAAACTTAAATCACAAACTTTTCATGATCACCCACATACCATAGCAACACGCACAAGCTACAAAGACAATATATATATGTGTCAAGTAAGTACACTAATCCCGGGCAAAGAATGGAACATGTATTATATTATTATGAGAACATTAACAACTAACAATCAAAATAACAAAATGACCCCAATCATGGATATAGTGAAAACCCAAAGTCAAAGGCTACATACCCACAAAGACTAATATGCAAAGTCAACCCAGAACAAAAATCCTTAACAAAAGTAGAAATGCTTGAATTGAAATAGTGAAAACTTACCCTGTTAAAAGCAGGCTGGTAATCAGCTGGAGCTCCACCTTTCTCGCCACCGAAATCACCAGCAGGTCCTCTGGGCCCACTACGGTATCCATCCCTATCACCGAACCTTGGTCTGTCCCCATCACCCCTTGGAGGGCCACTGCAGATTTTCACAAGTCAACAAACACCAATTAGATCACAATATTAGGGGAAAAAAACGTAAACCCAAACTCCCTAAGAGGGATTATGCATTCCATTAGGGTTAGATGGACTTAACCAACAAACGTTGGGGTGTTATTGAAAAACAAAAGTCCATAAACGTTTGACTACTACCAAAGCACCCTGTAAAAAGTTCTTGATAGCTTATAGAAAATTTAGACAGCTTTTTAACAACTAGCCCAAACACCCACTAAAAGAAGCTTTATAGCTTGTTGAATGATTAAGAATAGCTTTTTGACGCAAAAGAAATAACCTCTTTTTTAAAAGTGCATAAAACACCCGCTAAAAAGTGCTTAATATATTATAAAAAGTTTGAACAGAGCTTTTTTTTGGCACAATAAGAATAAGCTCTTTGTGACAAGTTAGCCAAAACACCTCCTAAAAGAAGCTTAACAGCTTATTGAACGTTTAAGAACTTTTTGGACGTAGAAGAAATAACGTCTTTTTTTAAAGGCAGCCGAAACACCCCCTTAAACTATAATAGTTCAAACACAAATAACTAAACAAGCATTCAAACTCTCCCTATAAAACGCTCATAAACCCCAAAATCCCAAAAGCACGTCAAATATTTAAGCAGAGTTACATAAGCAACACTAAACACCCCAAATCCTTCAAAACCACCTGTTTCACTCATAAAAAGCAAATATCATACCGTGGGCGATCACCAGGGCCGCCCATAGGACGACCGAGTGGCTTAGCAGACTTCTTAAGAGTAGCAGGTACGATATCAGAAGGAAGATTCAAGTAAGTCCTCAAGAACTCAATCCCATCATTAGTCAAGAACCAGTAGTAATGCATCCAAGCAAATGTCTCCTTGACGTATTCCTTTGACTTAAAGCTTTGCATAAGCTTAATCACTTGCAAATTAGGCACATCAATTTCTGGATGTTTTGCCAAGTTGAAATCCTTCTTAGCGTAACAAACTCCCTCTGCATACACAAATCAAGAATATATAATTAACACACTTAACATTTGATCACATCAATGCTGTTAAACATGGAGCATCGTCTTTTTTTTGGGTAAAAAGATCAATATATTAATTACCAAAAACATACAACAACGTGGTTCCAAGAAAACCCCATCTGCCATATGGAGTATCGTCTTTTTACTAAGCTAAACTATACTTTTTTAGCTAATCAAACATTATGTTACAAGTAGGGGGTATAATCACGCTCGAAACACGACTCAGTTTAAAAACTGAAGCCAAGTATTAACTTTCTAGATCAATCTCAAACTTATTTAAGCAAAAGACACACTCGCGCTCTGCTCGACCCAATCCTATGCATTACTTATTAGAATACCATTAACAGTTAAATGCAAGTCAACATTACACTCGACTCGTACTGCATATTTAGCATGAAAAGCATGTAAATAAACATATAAAAAAAGGTATAAATTGTAAATTTGACAATTTCAATAAGACCCACGAGCTGAATATACATTTTGTTACACTAGATTGACTCGAAACTCTAGTCTAGTAGCTCGCAAGTTGACTAGTGACTCTAGTCTCATTTACACCGTTATTAATACTAGTAATATAGAAGGTGTTTGTTCAAACTTATATAACGGGCTTATGGCTTATTATGTGGTTTTCGGCTTATGTTTCATAAGCTCATCTTTTGTGGAAACTTTTCAGCTTATATAAGCTTATCATGACATAATAAGCTTATATACAGTTTTATGAAACATAAGCTGAAAATCACATAAGCCATATGTCCGTTATATAAGCTTAAACAAACACCCCATAATGTAACTACTTATATTAGTAATATAGGAGGTGTTTGTTCAAGCTTATATAACGGCTTATGGCTTATGGGGTTTTCAGCTTATGTTTCATAAGCTCATCTTTTGTGGAAACTTTTGAGCTTATATAAGCTTATCATGACATAATAAGCTTATATACAGTCTTAAAATAAGCCACAAAAAATGAGCTTATAAAACATAAGCTGAAAATCACATAAGCCATAAGGCCGCTATATAAGGTTAAACAAACACCCCCATAATGTAAAGAATATATATATAAAAAAAAAAGAAGATGAAAAAGATACTAGTACCTTGGAAGAGGTATTTTGAGATGTCCTTACGGTTCTTATCAGGGATAATCTGTAACACAAAATATATATATAAGTTAGTTAATGAATATGTTTTTTATAAATTTAAGAGATTAAAAACGGGAAATGGTGATGTACCATGATTGCTGCTGCTGCTGCTGGTGGTGGTTGTTTGAGATGGGGATGATAAAAATGTTTTGCAGGCAAATAATAAACCCTACATGGCTACATATGTTTTATGTGGGTTGGCTAAAAGCCCATTTCGACATGGCTTGTGAAGTATCTGGGCCGGGCTCAAATTGTTCGTTTCTTTTTGCCTTTGGAAATGGTAAAAGTAGGGGTGTTCACGGGGCAGATCGGCTCGGTTCGGTTAGAGATTTTAATTATCCATCGCGGGGCGGGTAGTTCATTTTACTATCCAAAACCGAACCTTACTAGGCGGGTAACCAGACATGCGGATACCCGCGGTTCTGGTCACGGTTAACTATTTTAAAATATTAATCGAATTGAATCGGACGAACAATAACATAAATTAGAACGTAATATGTCAATTGTAGTAAAATTAAATAACATTGAAAAGATTTAAGTCATAATAATGTTGTTTGTCGCAATAAAAACATTCAAATTATCATATGTAACAAAATAATTAATATTATTTATTTGACGTTTATAAGTACGATCACTTTAATCATATGTAATCCATGAACGTTAGTAAATGATCACATTAGGTAAGTATATATGCGTTATACGATAAAAGTAATGCAATAAGATAGTTAATACTTGTACATTTTTAATAATGGTTTGTTGAAACCTACATGTATATTATAGGCGGTTCGGTTCGGGTAACCGCGGATAACTAAAAGTAAAAACCGAACCATGATAAGCGGGTTTTTCCGGTTTCGGCTTATTCGGTTATCGGTTTTTTGCGGTTTCGGATTGAGCGGATCAGCTCGGTTCGTCGGTTTCTCGGATTTTTTGAACACCCCTAGGTAAAAGCTTATAAAAGGTTAAGTTTTTATAATAAAAGGAGTGATACTCACACCACATCTTTTGATGCATGCACCACAATTTGTGCATTACAGTATTATATAATACAAATTGTAATGCACAAATTGTGTTCATGCATCAAAAGATGTTGTGTAGGTATCAATTCCCTTGTAATAAACTATATTTTATAAAATAATGTGTTATGTATACAAGTTTTTATAGGTTATAAGCAAGCTCGAGTTAATAAAAATTGAGTTACTATAATGAGTCAAATTAGTTAGATAATTTTCAAAATATTATGGACAAAAGTTTGTAGTGACTTGCGAGGATTTTTTACCTGCACTCTGCTGTGAAGCACATGGTTTTATGTTAATTTTTGTTACACCGGATGGCCACTAAAAACGAATTACGTAATTTCAACTAAAATGTAAGGATTGGTTTTGCAACTTTTCGTTCTCTAAAAAAAATGTATGGATGCTTTTTGCAGTGTTAGGTAACATACTAGGACCATTTGTGCATTCTTTTTACATGATTGGTCGTTAAGGACAAATCTTTTAACAGAAGCTAAAACAAAGGGATTATTTATGTAAATTTCAATTCCACACAAGAAAATAAGTTTAGGGATGATTTTTGAATTGACAATCTACGACATGGACTGTTTATGTAATATTTTGTTAAGTTGTCGGTCTTTAGGGATGAAATTTGCAACGACATGACAATTTATGTAAATGCGCAAAAAAAACAAAAGTCTAGCGATGATCTTTTAGATGACAAGTAACGACAGGGACTATGTTTGTAAGTTTCTAGTTAAACGTTGCTATAGACAAAATTTGTAACGCCGGGTAAACGAAAAGCACTATTTTTGTAAATTTTAGAAAAAAGACAAAAAAGTACCGATTGGTAAACCGTAAATATTTAAAATAAAATACGTTATTATTATGCAATAATAAGCTTCATCTTTAACTAATTCGTTAAGCTTATGAAAGTATAAACTTCAACTATCCGCTTACCATGTAAGCTTAAGCTCAAGTTCAAATTCCAACTTATAACTTCAGTTCCAGCACCTGCAATTAGTTGTAATATAGCTCAAATTATTTCTAGGGTAGCCAGTGAGAGTAAGGGCAAATGTGACTAACAAGGTAACGAGTCTAGATTGTTAGCCGGCCCGTTGCACTTAAATAATCATCCTAACGCCGGATACCATTTTCAACTAGATTAGATAACAGCAGTACTAAGATGAAAACATGATAGAATATTACAAATATATGAAAATGTCACAGGATGCAAGGACTTTACACAAATACACAATGTTGCAACTACGCTACACATACTGCACAATGAAATGTGTCAAAACTCAGATATACATAAACTGGCCTTTACATGTTAAATTTCCGCAATCAGGCGTCTATTTCTACGTATCCCTCAAACAGTTTCAATGTACACATATAGGAGCTCAAACAGATCAGCAGCACAAACCATAGCAGGAGCCATGAGTTGCTTGCTTGTCAGACAACAAAGTCAAGTTAAAAGGCATAGCTGCAGGGCCTCACTACTAGCTTCTTTTACGCCCTGCCAATTATTAGAATGTTGAACTCGGTATGTCTTCAGCGAAAGAAACCTTGCATACTGAGTAGGTTATGACAGGAAGTACTGTTACTTACCCAAGGTGAACAACTTGTTCAGGTTGACAATCGAGAAGAGCGTCTATCACGTCATCTGAGGTTTCTTTCTCTGATTCAACTTCATAGGTCGACAACAAACGTCTCTGCAATAATTACTAATCATCAGGAAAAAAAAGTGGTCAAAAGTACAACTTAAACACACCCAAGCAGGAAAAGAAAAAAAAAAAAAAAAAAAAAAAAAAAAAAAAAAAAAGCATCACTCCCCCCTCCCTTTCTGCAATAAGAACTTATTTGGTAAAGACAATCTCCCACTAGTTGTGGAACGAGGCTTGGAAAGTACTGGATCGACTGTGATCGATAAGCCAGTGGTATAATAGGCATCATGATGTCATGTTGGTTTCTTGAAGTGTGTGTGTGTGTGTCCTTAAACTATGAGGTTGTCAAATTGGGTTGGGCAATCTTACATGATCCTCAAAAGCCGGGCTGGTCAAGTTGATAGAAAGGTTTCTCATTAGCAGCAATACCTGAAAAAGGGGGAACGGAAAAAGGACTAAATCAGCAACAACGCATAGAATAGGAGAAGAGATATATTAGCAGCAGAGGCTATAAGTTTACATAACATACTGTTTCAACATCAATCGGGTCCATCTTCTTCAGTTTCTGTAAGTGGCCACTGGTATTTGGATCAAAGACACTACCAATAAAGCCATATACTTGAGCAAAGTCGGGAAGAACTGCAGAAATGAGAAAAGAACAGCGTAAATCTTGGGGTGAAAAGATGGACATTCACGTTGCAAAGAATAGAATTATGATTTGGTCCGACAATGATGAAAGCATGTTATGCCAATCACAAGAAAGACCATATGCTGAAATTCAACGTTCCATAGACTCTCATGGTCAAGGGTAGAGAAACACACATAACTGAGCAATACAAGTCAATAACTTACCTCTTAGTTGAAGCCCGTATGACCTTTCTTCATTTGTTTCGCTTGATGGTTGTGTTTTGAGAACAGTATCGTTACTGCTGCAACAGTTATTAGCTGTTGGTTGGCCAGCGGATACCCTGTCATCTGTAATGTACAAAAGTCAAGATAGTAAATATCAAGACAGGGATTCAAGCAAAAAAACTAAATAACAGATACCGTTATACCATGTTAAAATAAGCATATCAACCCATATGATTTATTTACCTTTTACCACATAAGAATTATGGATTTGAGAAACAATTGCACCGGAGTTTTTCACAAGTTTAGACGAATTTGTCCCTAGTATATATCCAGGTTCACTCTGAGCATTTGAGGTTTGAAAAGATGACGTAACTTGTGAAACCACTGGAACTGTCAATTGTAAAATAATAGACTTTCAGTCAGTAATAAAGATTATGATTAGTGGAAGTAATAGCATTGTTTCACACTGACCATTTTTCGCAGCCTTTTGCGGATAAGGATGAGCAGCTTTCCTTTTAGGTCGAGGGGGAGGTAGATGTTCATTAGCACCACTTTTTTGGACCTTTAAAAAGTACTTCTGGGCATGACTACGAATCTGCAAAGGTTGTTTTTCATTTGTCACGTATAATTATTAATTTGATGATGCATCCTTAAACATGGGAATAAAACAAAGCTTGGCATGATAATGCAGAATTGTTCGATCATATTTTAGAAGAGGAATTCTTCTAATATGAACAAGAAGCTAATGCATAACTGCTAAAGTAAAAAAGATTGCACATAATGTACCTGAATGACAGTCTTTGAACCTATAAAAGCTTCAATTTTTTTCCAATCGCGATCAAATCTGTAAATCAAAAGAATCAAACAACAATCAGGTAACTAATTACTTTGAGTATAATCTATCAACTGGAGACACTAATGTCTAATCCTATGTAGAGAAAAATGCAATCAAGCATATGCAAATACGAATAGACCTCAACTGTAGCAACTGATTACTACCCGGGGCCGTTTGTGAATTGTGATCCAAATAGGATGGATGTTCACTATTGCGTCCACTCCTAGCCTTGTTTGAAGACAATTATCTATTCTTAGGTCCAGAATCTCTAGAAAGAGTTAAGAGAGATATGTCCTAAGTCCCAACTGAATTGAAAGAAACAGGACTGGATGGAGTTTAAATTTGGGCAAAAAAATATTAAATACAATTGACAATAGAACAAGAGCTGGAAACAGCAAGATGGTTAGTAATCAATAGCTCGCCCCTGATCCATTCCACATCAAGTGTTGTAATATCAAACATCCTGAGTATTATAAAACATCTCCCTGAGTACCCTTACATTTGTTCTAACAAGTCCGATACACATGTGCCTTCTCGCTTAGTGGTATTACTGTGTGCGTCTTAGGGGTGCAACATATATTAGTAGCAAAAACAAGTACCCTCCGTTCCAAATTAAATGTCCGATTTCAATTTGCACACAGTTTAAGAAAAGTGGGACTATGACACTATGCCCCAATAAAACTTCATCTTTACCTTCAAAAATACATTTTAATTGGTTAAAATTTAAAAAGTACACTTATTTCTTCTACGGTCAACCATGGTCTCCGACCTTTTGGCCAACCGGTTTAAGCCCCACCGCCACACACACTTAAATTGGGTAAAGCCCTCCCTTTTTGGGAGGTTGGCAAGACCACTTTAGGTCTGTTTACATCAAGCAGGGTTTGAAGTTGCAACCTCCTACACTCTGGTGATGATAGTCCTAAGCCCCTTTACCAACTCGCTCACCCCTCATGGTTGAGTGGACACTTATTTTGGGACAAACAAAAAAAGAAATGTGGGTCGCCCAAATTAAATGCCCGCTTTCACAATGCACACATCTTAATAAAAGTAGAATCATTACATTATGCACCAATGAAATGTCATCTTTTAACTATGAAAAACTCTTTAATTGGTTAGAATACGAAACCTGACATTTATCTTGGTATAAACCAAAATAAAAATATAGACACTAAAGGTTATGTTTAGTAGCAAGCATTTTGAAGCAGCTAGCAACTAGTGTTTTGCACAAAATGCTTGTTTGGAAACAAACAACTAGCGTTCCTAGTTTTTCTAAACGCTCCAAATCAAAACGAGCAACTAGCGTTTCCACATAAAAATTATGACTATCCGGCTATGTTACCATACGCTTTATCAAAACTACTTTCCGCTACTGCTATCTTCACCAAACATACCCCACGGAGAAAGTAAGAAAAACCTTAAACACAACTACATCCACATATAATTGCAATTATTTCCTAGGTATATCCGAACAAAATGTAAATGGTCATTGAAGGTTGAACATGGTTGATGAAACTCCTTAATACTCCTAGTTACCAATAAATAAACAAAGAACCATAAACATTAAAAAAAAAAAAAAAAAAAAAAAAAAAAAAAAAAAAAAAGGTACTAACAGTTGGAGAGCTTCAAGGAACTTGTCATGTTCAGGATCAGTCCAGCTCTCTCTAGACTTAGTAATCGTGTATGGTTTTCTCATCTTCTTTGAACAATCATCAACCACACCGCTGCTGGTGCTGGTGGGTCCCACATTAGGAATAACAACAACAGGCATGGCGGAATTATCTGAGGATGAGGAGGAGTAGAAGCCTGTTGGTGGTGGATTTGGATTTAGCGACACCATGTTTGTTTGTGTCTGTGTTTTATGGAAAGGTAAAGTGTGAGAAATTTATTTATATGTGGTTTCAAAGTTGCTTTTGTTAAAACATGTTCTTTTTTTAATTTGTAACAAGTCAATGGAGAAGTTGAGTGGCTGTCGTTAATCCCTCATTTTGTTTCATTCAATTTTCTTCTGTTTATTAATATTTAATTAATAGAGGGCATAAGGCATAGTAATTGCATTCAATCTCCCTCATTTTTTTTGCCAGGTCAGCTTTTTATCTCTAGCGACCTTCAGGCGATTGGGTACTTTAATAAGAGCGACCATGATTTTTTTTTTTTTTTAATACTTTACAAATAAACTAAAAAAACTACAAAACTAAAAAAAAAAAAAAAAAAAAAAAAAAAAACGAAACATCTTCAACCTATCTTCCACAAGCATTAAAAACACACACTAAACACACACACGCATTAAAAAAAGAAAGAGAAATGAAAGTGATATCAAGACCAACATTCGATCGCTACCAAGACCAACATGGGTGAAATTTTTTGGGCGATCGAGTTGCCCCAGTAAGGGGATCGACAGGTGATCGATCGTCCTAATCGATCGATACCCCTTATTGCGTCCAGCCTAACCATTCCATGTTTCCAACTTATTTCAAATAACTTTTTTTAGCAATATTTTTAATAACTTATGCAAAAAAGTAGGCGTGTTACTCGGGTCAGGTTGGTCAGTTCGGTTCGGTTCAAAATCGGCTCGATAGTAAAAATAACATGTTCGAACTAGACCTTATTTGAACTCGAGCAAATCAAGTCCTGGTCAATCCGGGTTCTATAACTCGAATATAAGTAAAGTAGTCATAAAATTACTTATTTATTCTAATTTAGATATATAAGTTATAAAAAAATATATTATGAAGAATAAAAAAAAACTTTAATTAGCCAAATAGACTTATCGGATTCGAATTCCAGAATTCGACCCTATTTAGCCAAACATTTTCAATCCAATATTCAACCCTATTTAGTACTCGAGTTGACCCGGGTAACCCGATCTCGAATAGACTTATCGGATTCGAATTTCAGTTCGGATCAGGTCGAGTTTTTTTAGCACCCAATATCAATTTATTTTTGACATTCACTTAAGGGCCCGTTTGGTTTGTTGTTAGAAATCATAATGGGTATCGAATATGGTATGGGGTACAATGACAATGAATATGAAAAAGTGTATCATTACGATTGTTTATGTTTGGTTGATAAAATATGGAATGAATCTATGACTATGATATACTCATTTCATCCCCGAACCCATTAAACAAACACCATTAATCAGAATAAAATCCATAAATCTATTTCAATCTATGATAAACGCATACCAAACGCACCCTTAATTACATACCTATCAATTTTGCAATCGTTTATTCCTTCATAATCTATTGCTCTAATAACCCTTTATGAACCTATTTCTCTAATGCATTAACCTATTTTTGAGTCTTTTTTTAGTCGTCTTTAACCATTGCATTTGATATGCTCTAATGCAAAATGAAATGGTACTTTATACAGGATTTATTGATATCGTGTTTTGTAGTTGGATACAGTGTTTAGCGATGACAGAAAAATGTAACTACACTTTTGTCAATCAATACCTTTTCGTTATATTTTTTTTCCTAACAATAGATTTTAAGATAATTTTATTACACTTAAACTATAACCTTTTTAACATCTTTACCTGTATATGAGTGCAGCGGGCCAATGCCCCCTAAACCTATAACCAGGGTCATTTCGTGGTTTTTCTTAAGCTAAAAAAAAACAACTTCTATTATACTTGTAAACTAAAAAGAAATTGCATATAAACTTGAATTATATGATTCGTATATGTTTAATATTATACGTATTTAGATGCAAAACTAATAAAAAATATGACCTCTTTTAAGTGGAGGCCCTGTACGACAACACTTATTGCACACTCATCCGAGACCCCTCTGCTTATAAAGAAACCATCTTTCCAATAGGATTTCAACCAAACACGGAATCAAAACCAAATATGACCGGGTGCACAAAAATTTTTGTAAGTATACTAAATAAATAACACTAAAAACACATTTGATGGACCGGGTGCATTTAAAAAGTATTTAAAAAAAAGATGACATTATTTTCAAAAATAATTACTACATCGAAAAAATCCATGAATGTTCCAAAATCCTGCGAGAACCTCCTAGTACCGTCCATGGTTTCAACATCAGGTTTGTACATTTTACTTGATGAATTGATGGTCATCACCAAAAAAACATTTCTATAACACTTGCACACACTTTATTTCTATAAACGTTAAAAAATGGGCAAATCGCATAAAAAAGTATCAAACTTGTGTCTAATTTCAATTTAAGGTATCGATCTTTTATTTTCTCAATTTAAGGTATCGATCTTTTTTATGCTTGCAATCTTAGTCAATTAATGAGTTTCCAGGTCATGAAAGTCTAATAAGTAAGTTGCACTCGAAACACACCCTTTATCTTTATATTAAACATAAATCCAAACACACCCCATCTTTATGTATTCCACATATCCAAACACCTATCTTTTTCAACATATCTATTTATGACATCTCTTCTTCAACCTATTCTTTTCATAACAACACACTAATTCTAAATGTTTAAACTAACTCGAGTATTCACTTGCATTGTCACTCATGCATTGCTAGCCTTTTCCCAAAAAAAAAAAAAAAAAAAAAAAAAAAAAAAAAAAAAACTTTAATGATCTAATTCAAAATTCCATTTTGTTCATAAACTATAAGTGACCAGTACTTGGTGGGCATAGTATTCCTTTGGGATCCTTCCTTCACACAAATCACATAACATAACGTGAAAAAAATAAAACGTTTACAACTAGTGCTAGCTAGTTTTGTTTTGTTTTTTTTTAAACCAATGGGTTGAATTTTGGTAACTCTTTTGAAACTGGTGGAGGTAATTCTGCTGGCACGGTTGATATTTAGGGCATGTTTGGTTGGGAGAAGTGAACCCAAAGAAATGGAAATTGACATAATTCTCTTGTTTGGTAGTGCAAGGAAATAAAAAAAGCGGAGAATTTATTTTCTTTGAGAATTGCTTTTACACACAAACCAATTTCTCTATATTCTCTTAGGGTGTGCTTGGTTAGGGGGTTAAGGGGGGTGGGGAATGGGTAAGGTATTCAAAATGGCTCACATCACAAATAATATTGTGCTTGGTTAGGGAGGGGTAAGGGATTGATTACCCCGTACTGGGTAATGAACCATTATAGAATGAATTGAGGGGTAAGGGATTGATTACCCACCTCACTCATTCCTTTGCATTCCTTTCCCTTTCCTTTTCCCTTTCCCCACTTTGAACCAAGCGGACCCTTACTTTTGTAGTGGAAAACAAACTCTCTGAATTTTCAAGCTACAAACAAAAAACGTGACATTCACATGATAAAAAAATCACAAAATACTTTAGCTGTATACGAGTAATTTACATTAACTAGTTGTATAAAATTGGATGATTATCAGGTTTACAGCTTGAAATCAAAACTAATTGCTTAAGTGATAATCATCCCTACTTTGTGATGGATTAAAAAAAAGATATGAATTGATGAATCAATGCAAAATTATATTTTAATAACAGTTGTGATTAATGATATTGGTTATTTATGGATATGGATGTATATGCATTTCAGATCTTGTTTCATCGACAAACAAATATTTGTTTATTTTGATGCAAGAAAAAATAGTTGTAAAAAATCTCGAGTAGAATTAGGAAATGTTGTTGACACCATTGTTGATGGTACTTGTAGTCCTCATCTTTTCTGAAACAAGAAAATGAATCACTCGTATAATGATGTGTTGGGTTTTGCTAATTAATGGAAATATACTTCTATTTATTACTCGTAATTGATAATAATTAATCTTCGCCGGGGGAGGGGGGGGGGGGGGGGGTTTCAAATTTTCCTAGATGTTTTTTTTTTCATCCAACAAAATATTATTAAAAAAAAAAAAAAAAAAAAAAAAAAAAAAAAAAAAAAAAAAGTTGCTCATTTCTCAGGTAAGTATTTATCATTACCAAACATTAGAATTTAAGAAAATTCTCTACTGATTTCTATTATCTGAATTCCTATTCTCTGCTTCTTTTCATTTATCTGAATTTCTCTCTATCAAACATACCCTTAAGGTGGTGGTGGAGATACCGAGAGGAGCAAGAATTCCGGCCATGTAGATCGATGGTGCAGCTGGTTGTTTGGATGTTTTATAGTGGTAAGGTGGTTGATGAAGTTGGATGGATGTTGAAGAAAGGTAGTGTTTGGATTTAAGTTTAGCAACCGGTTACCTGGTAAACAGGTAAAAAAATCCTTAGATTGCACAACATAATAAGTTCGGTACCTTAAAAAAATCGAAATTGAATGTAAGTTCATGATCTTTTTATGCTATTTGCTCTTAAAAAATATACCCTGCTAAAACCTTATCATGAGAGGGGGAGCCTAAAAGTTCGTCCTCAGATACTTTTCTAGCGGAGGGTTCTTTATGATGTACAACAACACGCTTTAAACTCCGGTTGTCGGTTATCATCAAGAATAACCTACCATAAAATGCTACAACAATTAGTTAAGTGAAATATGCTAATGACGAACAATAGCTATTGCTCATTTGTTTGTTGTATCATGTCATCTTGTATTAACATTCTAACATGCATCTCTTTATATGTAACAAAAGAGTGTCTAAATGCATATTGCATGTTATTAGGTGAATTGTCATGAAAGAGTGTCCAATTGCTTTTGTTACATGTTCTTTGTTTTTTGGTATGCTCAAAATTAATCCTTATTTCAAAATGTATCATCATGTGTATTTGGATCAGGTTCTTTGTACTACTGACCACTACCTAACAATGGTATATTGTTGGATCAAAAACTATGTATGAATGCATGTATGACAACCTAACCATGTTAGACATATGCTAGCTCAAGTTCTATATATAGACATGTAGTAATAGTTATGTAACACATATTCCACCGTATGAAAATAAGCGATGTTCAAATTAAAAAGACAATCATCCAAACACTAATATAGATAGATAAAAGCATCATATATGAGTTTTTGGCATCACATAAAATGATCCCACACCACTCAAAATTTTCCAATCTACAATTTTACCTTATTCCTATTTTGTTTTGGCAAAATGTAAATTTGAAAAGTTTTGATGGTGTTAGTATCGTTCTTGATAGTGTAACAAATCATCTCTCTGAAGACAAATTTCAAATTGTCAATTGTACCAAACCAATACAATATATGCAATTGAACACAAATCATTATATACGAAGTTCATACTAAAAGTATGACCAAGTCAAAACGCTCGCTCGATGCTAGTATACAATACATAACAATACCAGGCAGAGATATATGTATGTTATCTTCTTTTTAAGAAGTGTTTGACGAAGTATATCATGTGATATTGTATGATAGTTATACTCGCATATGTTTGTATGTTAAAACAAACTTTACGCAAAAGGACTTTTTTTTTTTTTTTTTCATTAATAAATATCGATTTCAGTTTTGTTAAATACAAATAAATTTGAATTGGTCACACGAATCTTCTGAAAATGGATATGATCTACACACTTATATATTTTTTTATTTGCACACAACATGTTACGGAGTATGTTGTAAACGATTGTACATTTATTGCAGGTTGCTTGTACTATTGTTTGCGAATAAAAAATAAAAGTGTGCAAATCAACCTTTTTTAGAAAATAAAAAAACTTTACTTAATTTAAATACATGTAAGAATGAGTTCAAAGCCCGCTAAGCTAAGAGGTTGTTTAATTTCTTTTTATTGAAAGACTGTGAGCCTAAAACCCTTACTTTTTCTTGTTTGGGAGCAATGTTTTGAAACCCTGGTCGACCTGGCCGGTTCATCCGGTCTGACTGGACGCAGCCAAAAAAAATGGTAAAAAAAAAGCCGGGTTTTTAAAACCGGGTTAACCGGTTATACCTATCGGGTTTGAGTATCCTTGGTCACCCGAAACTTGAAACCCGGCATGGTTGTCCTTTTTTTTTTTTTTTTTTTTTTTTTTTTTTTTTTTTTTTTAATGAAAATCGTGTTGACCGGCGGTAAAAAACACCCGAAACCAACTTGTGAACATAATTTTTTAATAACTAACAACTCTTTAAACAAAACAAACACATGTACCAGTTGGGATGCATGGAAAATAAAGGGCGACCATTGACTCAAAAACCATCCACACATATATTATTCCAGTCCCTACAAACACACCAAATCCTAGAAAACAAAACAAAAAACAATAAAAAGTAAAAACATCCTTAAAAAACATCTCTGTTAAATCAACATTCATCAATGGCCGGAAAATCACCCATCTTCATAGATGGAGCAACAATCCAAACACTCCTCCCTTACAAATCCTTAATCAATCACTTCCAAACCTCACTCCCTTCCGCCACGTCATCAGTCCAGTCACCCTTACGTCACTCTCACCCCACTTCCTCATCTTCAACCCTCCTTCTAATGCCCTCATGGTCCACGTCATCATCATCATCATCACTTCCTTACATAGGTGTTAAGCTAGTCACTACTCACCCTAACAACAACCTTATTAACTTACCTGGGGTCCACGCTACTTATGTTTTGTTTAGTTCTGTTACTGGTCAGAATCTGGCTTCTATGGATGGGACTGAGCTGACTCTTCGTCGTACTGCCTGTGTTTCGGCCTTGGCTTCGAGTTATTTGTCGAATGAGAACTCGAAAAAGCTGCTTGTGGTTGGGGCTGGGGCTTTGGGGCCCCATTTGGTTAGAGCCCATTTGACGACACGCCCGAGTATTGGAAATGTGATGGTATGGAATCGAAATTTAGGGAAAGCGAAAAATTTGGTGGAGAAGATGATGGGGAGTGAGGGAATGGAGGGGGTAAGGTTTGAGGTGTGTGAGGATTTGGAGATGGGTGTGAGGGGTGCGGATGTGGTGACTTGTGCTACGAATAGTGAGGAGGCGTTGGTTTTGGGCAAGTGGTTGAAGGACGGGGCGCATTTGGATTTGGTTGGGTCGTATAATCCGTCTATGAGGGAGTGTGACGATGAGGCGATTAGGAGAGGAAGGGTGTTTGTGGATAATGAAGTGGCCAAGGTTGAGGCAGGGGAGTTGGTTGGGGCGTTTGAACGAGGGGTGATTAAGGAAGATGAAGTTGAAGGGGATTTGGCTGAGTTGATTAAGGGAGTGAAGAGTGGGCGGAAAGATGAAAAAGAGGTTACTGTGTTTGTATCGGTTGGATCAGCAGTTGTGGACTTGTTGAGTGCTCAGTTAGCATACGAAACCATCACAGTCAAACCATAGACGGTAGATAGAACATTTATAAGCTAGAGTCAGCGATAAGAACACAGTTTTGCATTGCAATCGGTCTTTAATAATGTAAGATATTGCTGAAATCCATTTTCAGATCGCTGTATGCATGTTTTGTATAAGATATCGAATTTGAATAAGTATGTGTATGGTTGGCGAAGCGTATGTATTTCTTTCTGAAACTATCTCTGTCACCATGCTTGCTATATTCTTAATCAATGCTGTTTAGAATGTGACATTGTTGTATGATGAAAGACGGATAACAAACCAATAAATTTGTTGTATAAGAGAAAAAACATGCTATGTACAACAAATCTGAATGTTTGTTGGTAAGGTTGTGTTCAATGTTTTCAGAGGGTGATATTACATGATTGAGTTAAACTTACAATCTATAGATTATATAGAATGATGAAACTGAGCAGGGAAATATCTATCTCGAATCAGATGTAGAACTTGAACAATGATCTTCATCATTCTTGCTAGAGATGTCACGATGGGTGGGTCGTGTAAAGGGTCAAATGGGCTCAGGCTGAAAAGGGTCAATTTATTGTGGAACGAGGGGCTGGATTGACCTGCAACCGCTTTTTTTCTCACTATTATACTTTCTAGGAATAATTGACTCGTTAATCATTGATTGCGTAAACATTGTAGTTACAACCCATTTGACATGTTCTCTTTTTTTTTTTTTTTTTTTTTTTTAATTAATTAATTTTTTTTTTTTATTTGACCCGTTAAAGATAAAACACAACCTAAATCGAATCATTTACAAGTAAAAGGTTTAAAATAGCCACCTCTTGCTCTTCTCTAAACTACATGTTTTTTTATCCATGATTTTTAGTGTTTGGCTGGGGAAAGTGTGCATTTCTACACTGAAGTACAACAGCTTGAAACCAATCATGTAAATGATAATGTTAAAAGGATTTACATGGTACGCAACATTTTTGAGAAGAGCATAAGCACAGCCGCACATGTAATGTCTAATTCATTTTTATGTTTAAGCTACCTTTGACCATTTACAGGATTGATTTGTAGATAACATGTCGAGAAGAACCAGATAAAACAATACAAGATAAAAAAGCACGATAGACTTAAAGTTGAAAAAACTTGTTCATTTTGTCCAGTTTTCTGATATATTCAGTGTCTTATTGTCTTATTACTCATCGTACAGGCGCACCCATGGAGGTATATATATGTCACACACCCATGGAGGTATATATATGTCACAGAACCCGACAAGAAATTCTCACCACTCCTAATCTGGCACACCGAAACACGGTCAATAAGTTTGTTGCACTTGATAAATATTGTCGCATCCCTAACTTTTGGTCTCCAGTGGATCCCTCAATATCTCAGGATACGTCTATGCGTGTACTTAAATTTCAAAGAAGCTGCTATGGGAAGTACGTGTTGATCATGAACTTGTACGAGTTAACGGTTACAATTTTTCTCCAAGATTAAGCATTGTACATTGTCCCGACGATCCTTTTTACCAAGACCACATTCTAAGGGATCCATCTAGCCATGATGCTCATGGTTCATACTTCATACTAAAAAAGAAGACAAGAAGCCGCCGCCTAATGTCTAATGTCTACCAAATCTGCATCATGGCTATATACACAACCAGACAATGTTTGACCTGACCCTTTAACAGTGGTGCATAGGGCAGGGAACATGTTGCCATTATCATGGAACCACGAGTACCGGGCGGATAACCTATAATAGGGCTAAGGCCGGGGCAATCCACTTCTTGTGGTTCCACAATCTCATGGGTATTATTAGCAAATGTAGAGCTACTGTAGTTATTATTAGTACTTGTATGGTAGTTTTCAGTCCATGAGATGACTCAGATAGTCAAATCTTTTTTCAGTTTGTATCATACAGTTCGATACATAAACCTCCTTGTATTTTCTAGTAGTTTCATTTGCTTTTATTTTTAGGTAATCTAAATCGAACATGGTATGGAACTGAAAAAACAAGAATTAGAATGTGGTCGTATAATTAAGCTGTCAATGAGGTTGTGAGGAGAGGGAGGGTTTTTGTGGCTAATGAGGTGGTAATAATGGAGGCGGGAGAGTTGGCTGGGGCGTTTGAACTAGGGGCGAATAAAGAGGATGAAGTTTAAAGGGATCTTGTCGAGTTGATTAGAGCAGTGAAGAGTGGGAGGAACGATGAAAACAAGAATACTTTGTTTGTATCAGCTCTTGTGGATCTCGAGTGCCTTCTTAACTTTGAACCAACTATCTTCCAAATATTCATCTTCCCGGTTTCCATAATAATCTTCCATAAGCTTTCTTTGAACATTCGTAAAACTTTAAACTTAGATTACTCTTAGAATGAAGAACAACTGATATACAAGTTTAAAATACTGTATTTCAGATTTCATGGTAGTACAATTTGCATGCAAAGCAAGTTCTTGATAGTTATAAGCTACACTTTCCTATATGTTAAGTTAATCAAAAGTTTAATCCAACTCACCCATTAATGATTAACGAAACAAAGTATCAAACAATAAGAACTAAATCTCATTTACAATAACTTAATATAGCATTGTATTCGCATCTGTAACAAGCTGCATTTTTACCTCATCCACACAAAAAAAACATTATATTTAACATATAAGGTTTCATTTAAGTTATAGAAATCCTTATTGATAAAACATGATTAAAAAAAGGGGGGGGGGGGGGGGGGAATGAATCATGTGATTGTTATGGTTTTTTGCTTAAGAAAAAGAAAGAAGAAAAAAACACTTATCCCACATCGCCAAATGCATGTATGTTTGCATTGAAGAGCTCATTATAAATAAGGGAAGGCCATATGAAACCTTAAGGCAAGTAATCGGTCTCACCTAGTTTCTCGGAATTGATTGATTATGTGTCATTGAACTAGCGAAATATTCTAGCTGGTTTTGTGAGTACTAATTGATAGTATAAAATTCAGGAAAAAGGTTGCTTTTGTTTGTTACAGAATCATACATATTTATACATGATGAATCGATGTGATGGAAGCCACACACCGTTTCATACAAAAATAAACGTTATAAACGTTTTATTGACCGTTGTAAACCTAATAACCGTTTCTTTTGTAATGAGTTTGTTTGGCCTGTTGGCCCAAACCAAAAAAAAGTAGCACGCTTTTTCTTTTATTTTGGTGTCGAGACATTAAAGAGATCCAACATGATTAATGATAGTTGCAGAACTTCATGCTTAACAATACTTGGGCCTACTACAACTAGACATCTAGTTTACTACACATTTAAGGATGTTATCTTCTTTATAACAAGTATATTATTTGATCATCTGATCTCCACATCTAGAGTTTCCGACTTTCCACTTCAGCATAAGACTTCAGGTGTGGAAAGCCAAACAACTTACTCATTCGGGACTCACCACTTGCCACATCAGTTTAACAAAACTTTCTTTACAACCCCTTCACCTATCACAACTAACTTCAACTTACTCATTCGGGACCCACCAATACCTAAAATAATACATGTTACAAGTTTGGGAAAAAAAATGACATTCGTACAAGAGAAACCCTCGTCGTGCAGACGAGGAGCTCTTCAACGAGCCACACCTGAAGCTATAATGAATGTATCAAACAACAGCATGTTATAGACACAAAGAGCATGATAATAATAATAAAGAATTGTATATTTACAAATTTTATGAACTAAACAAGAAATAGCGATCAATTTAATCATAATGTGTTGCAAGGTCATTGGCATTTTTTTTCACCAATATCACACAACTCAACATATTTGTATAACTTTCATGTTTTATTTATTAATTTATTTTATTTCATATAAAAGTACAATAAGAGCACTTTATTGTCTTTGCATATGACATTACAATAAAACAAATTTACAAACGAAACTTGACGATTTTAATCGGAAAGACCAAACTTTATTATATTTGAATTAGGAGGGTCGATTTACATTATTATATAACATATTACTAATAATAGCTACTATAACACAATATAAGGATTAAAAATGTGCCTGTGACTAATAATTTTGGAAAAACCACAACCTATTCGGTCTTTATTAAATTTCGTATCTACAAGAAGACCAAAAACTACAAGACAACAACCCGAGACTGAACCATCAAGCGGTCAAATATTATCAAAGCATATGAATTAGTTTGCCCTATACCACCTTGTGAACACATTTTATAACAACTTTTTAGTATAAAGACTATATTCAATCAAGTATAAAATAAAGTAAAGTAAAGTAACTTCGAATATTGTTTTCTACGAGTTATGAGTCTCAATATTGTCTTTTACGATGTATGGGGAGGTTAAGACGTAGACATGTTTACCCTTATCTACGGTAGAGAGACTGATTTCAATACTAACAAAAGGAAATAAATGATCTCTCATCTTGCAATGTAAATGTTTAATTGGAACAAACACAAGAGCACGTGTGCCACCATGGAAGGTGTGATGCATGGAAAACAAAAGAATCGACTATTGACTAAAAAAACATCCACATACATTATTCCACTTCCCAGACATAAAAAAAGTAAAGTAAAGTAACGCCCAATGCCGTCTTCCACGGGTTATGGGTACCCAATACCGTTTCCGGTGTATGGGGGAGGTTAAGATGTAGACAGCCTTACCCCTACCTAAGATAGAGAGGCTGCTTCCAGTTCTACCAAAGGTAAAAATGACCTCCGGCCATTTGTAGGTAGTGAGGATCGAACCCCTGACCTCTCGGTTGAGAGGCAAGGGGTTTAAAAAAAAACCTTATAAAACATCTCTGTCAAATCATCATCATTCATTAATAATGGCCGGAAAATCACCCATGTTTATAGACGGAGCAACAATCCAAACCTCAATCCCTTCCGCCACATCATCAATCCAATCACCCTTACGTCACTCTCACCCCACATCCTCATCTTCAACCCTCCTTTTAATGCCCTCATGGTCCACCTCATCATCATTATCCTCACTTCCTTACATAGGTGTTAAGCTAGTCACTACTCACCATAACAACAACCTTATTAACTTACCTGGGGTCCACGCTACTTACATAGGTGTTATAATCATTGTAGTGAACCACATATATAATTATGTTTTTGTAACAAACAAATTACTAAATTGAGTTGCATGAATTATAGAAACTAATTATTAAATTGAGTTGCCTGGATTTTAAATTTGATTGCCTCAATATGCAATATTAGATAGTATGTTAGATCCTTTGGTGCAAAACTGCAAAGTTAAAGGTTTGTTAACCTATGAAATGTGTTAGCGTCGCGGTGTTTATTGAATGACAACTTGAAATTCATGCTTACGGTTGGCGGGGGAGTGTTAGGGGGCACATTTAACTAGACTAGAGCTCATTTAACGACACGACTGATTACTAATTGTGTTATGATATAGAACCTAAGTTTTGGAAAAGTGAAAGAGCTGGTTAAAGTGATTGGAAATGGAGGGGAATACGGTTTGAAGTATGTGAGGATTGGAGTTCGGGGTTGGCGATGCATATGTAGTGAGTTGTGCAACTCATAATGAAATTTCGTTGGTTTTGGGGAGGTGCTTGAATGTTGGGGTGCATTTGGATTTGGTTGGGTCATAAAAGCCGTAGACGAGGGAGTGTGAGAACGGAAAAAAATCATAAATTGTGTTATACCAAAATATTCTTTAAGCTATATTAATAACTAGAATTAATCAAAAGTGAACCAAGCATGAGAAAAAATATGGTGGGCAAAATTAATGAGCACGTCACAACTTTCTTATTATAGCTCTTTTAACTACACAGCCAAGTGTTAATCGTGTTACGATATGGAACCGAAGTTTAGGAAAGCGAAAAAATTGGTTGAAGCGTTAGGGAAGGAAGAAGGAATGGAGGGAATACGGTTTGAAGCGTTAGGGAAGGAAGAAGGAATTGTGACCATGATGCATTGTATTGGCTTTCGTAACAAACCACGTTTTAGCTTCGTTCAAAATCACATTAATTATATCTAACGAATAAGGTTTTAGTTAAGTTGTAGCAATCCGTCTTGTGTTATAGAAAATACATGATAGTTTTACCGTATGCTACATAGAACTGCAAAGACACACCTATTGGAAAATCATGTAGGACAACAACTTAACAATACCAAACTTCAACAAGCAAGGCATTTAACTAATACAGACCACTAAGCCTTGTTTACTTTGCAACATCAATAACACATGTAGATTCTTAAATCTTCATCTTTCCAATTTCCATAATAAGCTTCCTTAAATCTTCTCTGTACATTAGTAGACCTTTAAACTTAGTTTACTCTTAGAATGAAGAACAATTGATATACAAGTTTGTAATATTGTACAATTTGCATGCAAAGCAACTTCATTATAGTTATATGTTACACTTTCCTATATGTTAAGTTAATTAAAAGTTAAATCCAACTTATCGATTAACGATTAACGAACAAAGTATAACAATAAGAACTAAATCTCATTTTCTCTAACTTATTGTTGCACTGTATTCGCTTATGTAACAAACTGCATTATTACCTCAATCAAAAAAATCACACTATATATAACATGTAAGGTTTTATTTAAGTGATAGAAATCCTTATTGACAAAACATGATAAAAAAGAAAAAGAAAAGAAAGAATGAATTGTGTGATTGTTATGGTTTTCGCTTAACAAAAACCAAAAGTCTATCCCACATCGCCTCATTAATATATGTTTGCATTGAAGAGCTCATTATAAATAAGGCAATGCCATTCGCAATCTCAAGTCAAAAATGACTGATTTTGTGTCAATGGTTGAGCTTGCAAAATTAGGTGGCTTTATGACTAATTAATAGTAGTATAACTTTTTGAGTTTGGTTTTCTCTATCTTGTAGATTTATAAGATTTAATAAATTTATAAGATAGAAGCATCTACACGCGATTTAGTTATGTATTATTTTAATAAAGTTTAAAAATTAAAGGATTTAGTTGTTACATTATTGTAAAATGACTCCCTTTGTTTGGGTACTTTAGTTGTATTATTGTAGTAAACCAAACTAAGTTGAGTTGTATGTAAGTTTGGTGCAAACTGCAAATGTTTAAGGTTAGTTTGTAGGCCTATGAAATGTGTGGCCTGTTTTTTGACGGGCAACTCGAAATTGTTGCTAAGGGGTGGCGCCGTAGTGTAACGGCCGCATTTGATTAGAGCTAATTTAACAACACGGACTAGTACTAATTGTGTCATGATATAGGGAATACGGTTTGAAGTATGTGAAGATTTGGAGTTTGCTATTGGGGATGCATATGTAGTGACTTGTGCAAAGCATGGTGAAATTTTGGTTTCGGGGGGTGGGGGGCTCATTTGGATTTGGTTGGGTCATAAAAACCGTGGATGAAGTGTGTGAAAATGAAAGAAAATAATCCTAACTTGTGTTGTACAAAAATATTCTTTCAGCCGTTTTAATAACTGAAATTAAAAAAAGTCTCTTCAAAAACGCTGTTACTGAGTTGATGCTGTTGATAGATATGGTTGGTTCCTTAACTTCAAACTAAACCCCTTTTATATTTTATCCTTTTGTTTCATGTTGTTCCACTCGAACAATCTTGTAAAAGACTATTGGTCATCCATGTACTTCTTAAAGTTCTAAGAAGTTGCTAGGAGAAGCACGTGTTGATCATGAACTTGAACAAGTTAACGGTTATATTGTTTTTCTTCCAAGATTAAGCTATGTACATTACCTGACAATCCTTTCTACCGAGACCACATTTTTAAGGGACCACATAGCCACGATGCACATGGTTCATAGCTAAGTGGTTCGTACTAGAAAGATGACAAGAAGCCGCCTAAGGTGTAATGTCTACAAAATTTGCATCATGTCAATACGCAACCGAACAATTTTGACCAGGCCCTTTAACCGTGGTGCAAAGGGCAGGGGTGAATTTGACATAATCATGGACTCATGAGTGCGAAGTGGTGAACCTATAAAGGGTTAAGGTTGAGCCTATCCACTTCTTGTGGCTCTATAATTTCATGGTATAACAATGTTGAGCTAGTTATTGGGTACTTATATTGCATTAAAAGGTTTAGTTTTTATTTCATGAGACTAAGAACTTTTACCATTCATATGTATAGTTCCATATATAAACCTCTTTGTATATTATGAAGTCAAATTAAATTTAACGAATAAGATTCTATTTAAGGTATAGAAATTCTTCTTGTGTTATTGACATCGCCTCATGCCTTCATGTTTACATTGGAAAACTTGTTATCATGTCTTGTAGATGCTTCAAAAAAAAAAAAAAAAAAAGATTGAAGTATGTGAGGATTTAGAGTTTCTGGCAGGGGTTGTAGATGTGGTGACTTAGTGCGACGATAGCGAGAAGGCGTTGGTTATGGGGAAGTGATCGAACGAGGGGTGATTAAGGAAAATGAAGTTGAGGGGATCTTGTCGAGTTGATCAAAGGAGTGAAGAGTGAGAGGAAAGATTAAAATTTGAGCACCATAGCACTAAACCATCCATCTTTACTTGTACCAAAGTTCATATTTAACTCTGAAATATATTTAACTAAATGGAGAGCAAATACTTTGCTCTCCCTTCCAACTCTCTCCGCCTCGCTACAAGACAAAAAACATGGAGAGCAAATGCTCGCTCGCCCCATGTTTGCTCTCCAAAAAGGTAGATTTTTGTAAAACGGGTTTAGATAGTTCATTTTGGTAAAGGTGGAGGTAAATTGTTTATTTAAAAGTTTTTCTCTAATACTTATATTAAAACAATCAATTACTTAAAAGTAAAATGATTTATTCACATTGTACAACCAATTAAAAACATATATATCAAATTAAATATAACCAATTAAAACACCCATTATTAAAAAGTACAATAAAATTTTCACAAGTACAATCTAAATAAGCTACAATATAATCCAGAATATAAAATAATAAAATATACTAATTAATGCTATTTTTAAAACACCTCTAAAATAAAAAGTACATGTTATTGTATACATACTAATTAATAAAACACAGCTTCATACAAGCAAACAAGTTGATGGTACACATAGTTTTGGAAACCGGATCGGACCAACGAGTTCAACCGGAAACCGGTGTCGCCTACTGGTTCGGCTAGCCAATAAAAGCTATCCGAAAATGAACCAAAGAGGACCTGTTAAAACCGATACAGACTGGCGAATCAGACCTCGTTAGAATCTATTTCTCCGGTTAATCGTCACTGAATACCCGCGCACCGCAACGCACAAATACCCTAGTTATATTTAACGGATAAGGATTTGTTCAAGTTACATGAATCCATCTTGTCTTATTGATGAAACATGACTACAAAAATTATGTTAGTTATTTGTTGTGCTTTGGTTAACAAACAAAAAAGAAGCTCATCCCACATCGTTTCATGTATATATGTCTACATAGAAGAGCTGATCATAAATAGGGAAGGGCTAGATTCTAACTTTAAGCAAAATAATTGGTTTGACCTAGCTTCTTGGTTTTAACTAGTTTTGATTAAGCTTGCAAAATATTGTAGCTAGCTAGCTACATTAGTAATTAATAATAGTAGTATAACATTTTGAGATTGGGGTTCTGCTTGTAGCAGTGTCGATCAATAAACTTTGTTGTGCGACACTCATTATGATCAGACTCCAGTCGGATCTTGTTATACTAATATGCTAATCTCTAAAAACAAAAAAGATTTACTATTGTTGCATTATTGTAATAAACCGTATGTATGGTTCTGAACGTATTGTAATAAACCACGGATTTAGTTATTATATTGTAGAAACCAATTATGAAATAAATTGAGTTGCATGAAATTTTAATTTTGATCGTGTCAATATACAATATTAGATGGTATATTAGATCCCTTGGTGCAAATTGCAAATGTTTAAGTTTGTTGACCTATGAAATGTGTTAGCCACACGGTGTTTATCGAAGGACAACTCGAAATTGTTGCTAATGGTTGGCGCTGGAGCGTTAGGGCCGTATTTGATTAGAGCTAAATTAACGACAGAAGGAATTGAAATTTCATGTTAAGGAACCTAAGTGTTGTTTGAAGTATGTGAGGATTTGGAGTTCGCGGGGGTGCATATGTAGCGAAATGTCGTTGGTTTTGGGGAAGTGGTTGAAGGACGGGGCACATTTGGATTTTTTTTTTTTGAACGACAAATGAATAAATAAAAACTAGCAAGAAGCTAGCAAAAAATTACATCGGTTTTTTAAGCCGATCAGGCCAAATTAAACATTTAGAACCTCTACATTTTAACCAATAAACTGAACAAAGACGAATGTTATCAAATAAGTTACATTTCCCCATGCGTTGAGAGTTGAATGTGACCGAATTACGATACTTCCAAAGATACCACCATGTTGTTGCAATAATTACTTGTAAACGCACCTTAAGATCATATGACAGCCGAATGTTATCGAACCATGAAGTCCGGTCCAAATGAGAATTCAAAGCAGGGATAGGGGCATATCGCACCAAATTCGAACCAACCGCCAAATGTTTAAAGCAATATCACACGAATAAAAAACATGATCGTTGGATTCGATACCGTTAGAACATATCGGGCATGAGATCGATGGAATATCCAAACCTCGTCTTGAAAGGTTCAACTGATGAGGGAGTCTATCCAATCTCAATCGCCATATAAAAATATTCACCTTCCTAGGAAGGACTTTACACCAACTTGTTGGGACCTCAAATGTCGGGAGAGGGAGTGTGACGATAAGCCGTCTATGAGGGAGTGTGACGATGAAGCGATTAGGAGAGGGAGGGTGTTTGTGGATAATGAAGTGGCCAAGGTTGAGGCAGGGGAGTTGGTTTGGGCGTTTGAACGAGGGGTGATGAAGGAAGATGGAGTTGAAGGCGATTTGGTTGAGTTGATTAAAGGACTCTGCCACCATGCTTGTTAATTCTTCTGGCAAAAGTTTATTGGTCATCCGTGTACTTAAATTTCAGAGAAGCTGCTATGAGAATTGAAGTACGTGTTGACCATGAACTTGAACAAGTTAACGGTTAAAACTTTTCTAAAAGACTAAGCATTGTACATTGTCCCGACTTTCCTTTCTACCAAGACCACATTCTAAGGGACCCACCTAGCCACGATGATCATGGTTCATAGCTAAGTGGTTCATACTTCATACTAATAAATCTGCATCATGGCTATTCACAACCAGACAATGTTTGACCTGACCCATTAACAGTGGTTCATAGGGTAGGGAAAATGTTGAAATTATCATGGAACAACGAATACCAGGCAGTTAACCTATAATAGGGCTAAAGGCTGAGCCAATCCACTTCTTGTGGTTCTACAGTCTCATGGGTATTATTAGCGAGTTACTAGATTGTCGGATCTTTTACCAGTTTGTATCATATGTATGTACAGTTCGATATATAAACCTCTTTGTATTTTCTTGTAGTTTCATTTGCTGTTATTTTTACCGTATAAAATATGGTTGTTGGTTTGTCACCCATGGACCATGGTTCATGGTCATATATGCAAACATAACTTAAAGTTTCATACTCTTGGGACGAAGAACATTGATATATAAGTTTGAAATCTTGTTTTTAGCTTTAAATCTTTAAGTGACAGTACAATTTGGATGAAATGCAAGTTTATTATAGTTATACATCGTTTACATAGTTAACTTTCAGACACTTTCTTAAATGTTTAGTTAATCAAAGGTTAAATTTCACTCATCGATGAACGAATAAACATCGAAGTGTACACTGATAAGAACTAACACAAACTAATCAATTTTTTCTATAACAAATGTCACGACCAGTTCAAAATCCTCAGCAAAAAATACTAATCATACTTAACTAATGCATAACACTTAAACTAGTAATCAAAACAAGACACCATTAATCGTTGCATTTCCATAAACTGTGGCTGCTCCAACTGCTGCATCGTCTCGGGTTTAAGACCAAAGTCTGTACCATCATAGCAATTATTAACATCTTCGCTCTTCATCACTAAACTCGGGTCCACTGCTTGCATCATCCTTTGATCATTGCCAAAAACATTCTGATCCATTGGCATTCTTGAATAATATCCGTTATCAACATTACTATTTGATGATCCAAAAGACTCCACATGACCATCAAAGTTTGAAAGTTCGGGTTTAATGATGTTATTGTTGTTGTTATAATCAATATGGGTCATCATGGTTCTCAGGTTTGGATTCAATAGTGGCATCTTCAACAAGCCTTGAAGACCAAGATTCTGAAAATTCGGCATCTTCTTTAGCTTTAATAATTCAATTTTCATTCCCAAATCGTAAGCGAAATCTCTCAATTGCTCTTCTGAAGAATTATCCATAAAGGGAGTTGGATACTTGGTTTGCAAGTTCCAATTTTTCACCTTAGCAAGTTCATCTTCAATCTTATTTTTCCTGTCCGTAAAAAAATCACATAAACCGTACGATTTAATCTTCCCAGGTTCACTAAAGCGTTTTGTTTTGTAAGCGTTAATCATGTCGCTGAGTTTAACAGGATCTTCTTGGGGGAAGATTTTTGGGCTTTCTTGATGGTCAGAACATATGATCATGGACACATTCACATCACAAAGAGTACTTAGCTCTTGCGCGTTCTTGATGATACCCTCTTTTCGCTTTATGAATGCAATTTTACGTTTCTTCATGTCCTTGATTGGTTCCATTGGTATCTTCAGTCGACCCATGTCGTAAAATCTGTCAAAAACAACAGTAACATATACATACATTAACCAAAGTATATTATAGACATGTGAACTAAACTACCATAAAATAGAGATGAAGAAACTTACCAATAAGAACTTATATCACTTTGTTTGATCGAAAAAAGATTATAGATGATGAATCAATGAATCAAAGTTTGAGATATCTATATATATTTATAGAATAAGTTGGTTCATTAATGATTGTGGGTGTATGTTAATTAATGCAAACTCAAAAGATAATAATTTTGGATATTTGAAAGTTGCCAAAAAAGTATTAGTCGTTAAATTAAAACTTTATACATCTTACTATAATCGTTTTGCTTGTGCTAAAAGGCACTTCAAATGTCAAAATAAATAATAATCTTATTGGTTATGTATGGTACTTCTCGTACATATAAAAAGTGTATAATTATGCTTAACGCTCTTAAAATGATAAAAGTAGAATTACTAATATAACTCTAATCTTGGTTAGTATTATGTTTGATATCTTCATCTCTACTATTTTATAAAGAGACTAATATATCTTTTATGTCTCTGTCATAAATATTGTTCCATAAGTTGTTTATAAAATAACCTAATATTTACCATTTTTTTTCTTTTTTTTTATTAGATGAGTACCGGTGCATTGCAATGATATTTTATAGCGGCATATAGTTTTAGTGATAAAAAAAGTTTATGAGTTAAAACGAAAAATATTTAGGGATTAAATATAATATTTTGAAACCTGGTTCGACCCAGGTGGTTCAACCGATTGCACCATTTCGGTCGAAAAACGGTTCAATTTAAACCGGGTCAACTCACTGGGCTGAGTAAAAAACAGGTCAAATTAAATCGGGTCAACCCGATTTTCGATGTGTATTAATAGTTTTCTTTTGAAACATATGTGTATTTCATAATTAACTGTTTCAACATTTCATTTTTAATTTTTTTTTTCTAACATTTCACTTTCTTGACTTTTCACTTTAACCATTTTTATTTTATAGATAGTATAGATTTATTTCAATCCCAATCCACATTTCAATTATAATTTGTTAAACTGGAATTGATATGATATTGTTCTCAATCAGATGCTGACGATGAAGACTTACAAACGTCAATTATTTAAACGTTACACGAAACACTTATCCACATATATCACCATAACTATGTTTTGCTATAAGATCTCATCGTTATTCATGGATACATGTCTAATATTAGTAATAACCCAAAGATTTTTGGCATTGTTTTGAGTTTTTGACGGATAGCGTATTTTTGTGAAATATTATATAGTTATACCATGTTTGGTATCATTACCAAAAATTAATTAATGATGTTATATTTATATTTGATATATGCAATTCTTATTCTCCAAACTGTTTAAATCGATGGAACTTTGACCTCATGTACCTTCATTATGTGTGTCGATTAATCATTACACCCGGTCTAACAAGCTGCTAGGAGAAGCACGTGTTGATCATGAACTTGAACAAGTTAACAGTTACAACGTTTTCTCCAAGATTAAGCTATGTACAATGTAATGACAATCCTTTCTACCATGACCACATTTTAGGTGACCACCTAGCCACGATGCTCATGGTTCATATATAGTTATGTGGTTCGTACTAAAAAAGATGTCAAGAAGCCGCCTAAGGTGTAATGTCTATCAAATCCGCATCATGGCAATACACAACTGGTCAATGTTAACCTTGGTGAAAAGGGTAGGTGAAAATTTGACATTATCATGGAACCACGAGTGTCGGGTGGCAAACCCATAAAGGTAAACGGTTGAGCGATCCACTTCTTGTGGCTCTATAATTTCATGGTATAACAATGTAGAGCTAGTTATTGGGTCGGGAAACTTATCACGAGTCCAGTGATTTTGGTCGCTTCCGTTGTTGGTTGCATGGCTTGCTTATGTTGGACTTATACCACACTGGCACACTAAAAGGTTTAGAGTCCGTTTGTTAAGGACCTTATAATTTGAGGAATGAAATTATTTCATAAAATTATTGTCTGGTAGTATACGATGAGTTCATTACAATCAATCATTCGAATTCAAAATATTCATTCCTCTTAGAGCACTCCCATTAATAACTTGAGTTAAACTTTAACATCTGCCACGTCAGCGCCACATCAGCTTTAACATTTCACCTTAACATCTAAAAAAAAACAACCACAATAACATTCCCAAGTTAAACTTTAACTCACCAACAATTTACAAAAACAACCCCTCATTTAGGGGCAGAAATGAAAAAAAAAAAAAAAGGCAAATAACGGGCGTTGGTGTGTAAACACCGGCCCTTTAACACTGGAATAACATCAAACTCCCAATGGTTAACACCGAATAACACCAAATTTGGCGTTAACTAGGGGTGTGCATGGTTCGGTTTGGGTCGGTTTTTGGCTAAAACCGAAACCGAACCACAATGTTCGGTTTTTGTAAAACCCAAAACCGAAACCGTTCGGTTTTTGGCGGTTCGGTTTTTTCGGTTTGTTATCGGTTTCGGTTCGGTTTTTCGGTTTTTTCGGTTTCTAACCGTTAAAATTTGGGTATGGCCAAATTATCCCAACAAACTTGGTTTACGTACAAAATTAGTTATTATTCTTTACATTTTTTTCAATATAAGCATAATAATGGTTATTGCATATTCTATAATTACAAACGTATAAATGAGACATATGCATACAAGTGAACATATACGTAATCATTCGAATGCTTATTGATTTATTCACACAAAACACGCGACACGACAAACACACAAATAAATATAAACATTAAAGATAAATATATTATAAATCCACTCACAGAATGAATATTAATTTAGAAATTTGATTTATTTAGTTGTTTAATCATTTAATATTAATTAGATATTAGATATTATTATATAATAAGACCGGTTCGGTTTGGTTCGGTTTTTGCGGTTTGGTTTTTGGACGAAAACCGAAACCGAACCGCATTTTTCGGTTTTTGAAAAAAGTAAAAACCAAACCATCGGTTTTTAGTTTCGGTCGGTTTTTTCGGTTTTCGGTTAGGTTTCGATTTTTCCGGTTTGTTTTGCTCACCCCTAGCGTTAACCATTCAACATGCTCTTAGGTGGTGTTTGTTTTTTAAGAGGTTCTGAATCTGAATCTGAACCGCACATCTGAATCTGAATCTGAGGCGTAAATGTCTGAATCTGACCGCATCTGAACGGGAAAAAAAACTCATGTTTGAGCCGCACATTTGCTTGCACATACTAAATTTTTTTTTGGTTAAATTTGTGTTAACAAGAGGCTACAAGAGGCATTCAGACACCCCTCTCAAGTCTAGACCATTAAGATCTTACTGCCTCTGAACGGGAAAAAAAAAACAAACAGTCTGAATGGCCAAAATGTCTGACCGCGTCTGAACGGTTCAGATTCAGATGCTGTTAAGAGGTTTTTTTGGAAAAACAAACACAACCTTAGTGTTGATGACTTTTGTGATACTTTACTGACAATGGTATACCCATATCCTCTCTTTATACTTGAGCACCACACATTTTTTCCAAATGTTTTTTTTTATATTATTTAATTGTTCAGATGAGTTAAAATTGTATAAACAATTTGAATATAGTATATATTTGTTTTTAAAATAAAATAATATTTTACATTATCATTTATTTTTTATTTTTATTTATTTATTTATTTTTTATTTTTTTCATTCAATATCAGGTCCAAATCTCATTCCAAAATCCAAACTCATAAACAAAACAAATCGACCCTTTGATTTTAGTCCATGAGACTAAGATCTTTCAAGATGTATAGTTTAGAGTAAATTATTTTTCAAAATTTAGGAAAAGCAATTCAATTTTTAGAAAATATTACTTCCTCCGTCTCATTTTTATTGTCCACTTTGACTTTGACCAGTCTTTCTTGTTCAACTTTGACCATTAATATATTTACTTGTGTTATATAATACTTGATGAAAATTATACCAATGAAAAATACATTTAAAATCCAATACATTAATATATTTTTCATCAAATATTATATAACACAACTGAAAATAATTATAGTCAAAGTTGAAGAAAAAATACTAAAAAAGTCAATAGAGGACAATAATTTTAGGACGGAGAGAGTACCAAATAAAGTATGAATCGATTTTTTTGAAATAAAAAACTCCCACAAAGGATTTTGTTTTATTAGGAAAAATATTAGGTTTTATATACGTACAAGTCATATAACTCTATCTTGTGTTATTGACAAAACATGATAAAAATGAATAAGTTATCTTATTGTTGTGGTTACTGGTTATCCCACATCGCTAAATGCATCTATGTTTATATCGAAGAGCTAGTGCTATAGGTAATTACCAGGGCTGTCTTTGAGGGTGTGCAAGGTGAGCGACCGCTCAGGGCCTCAGAATTTTTAGGGCCTCAAAATTTGTCCCGTTAATAATTATATGCATTTGTAGACATATTTTTCATGAAGAAAAAAATATTTAGATAGGAAAATATCTTAAATTAGTAATATGTTAGAACGTTTAGATAACTAGTTGCATTATATCTTATAAACGGTGACTGTTTATATATAATATTGCTTAACGAAAGGCCTCATTATATAATTTCGTACAGGACCATTAAAAATTTCGCCGATTCATGGGACGGCCCTGGTAATTACTAAAACAATTTTTGAGTTTGGTTGCTAATGGTTGGCGTGAGTGTTGGGGCTGCATTTGATCGGACGAGTATTAATGTTGTTATGATTTGGATTTTGGAACCAAGGTGAAAAAGTTGGTTGAAGCGTTAGGTAAGATAGAAGGAATGCTGCTGGGAATACGGTTTGAGGCTATGTTGCACGGAAACTCCGTCGGGGTGACGTTTTCGTACCGGAAACGTTTCGGAAACGCGAAACGCCTGGAAACACCTTAGAAACGTTTCTAAAAAATAGGAAACTTTTCACATCATTTGAAAACATCCGGTGTTAGGCAGAAACGTTTCTGGGCATTTAAAAGCGTTTTTACTATTAAAAACCATATATTTAAACCCAATTGAAGACTCAATAGTTTATAAATGTTATAATTGAAGCACTTTCTTGAATTTTGTTAATAAATATATATACATTTATATAAATTACACAAACGTTTCTGGCCGTACCCGTTTTTTGAATATTAGGATATTGGCGTTTCTAAGTACCCATTTCCGTCCCCGTCCCCGTATCCGTCCCCGTGCAACGTAGGTTTGAGGTATGTGAGGATTTGGAGTTTGCGGTGGGGGTGCCAAAGGTAATGAGCTGTGCGACGCATAATGAAGCGCCAACGGGTTGGATGGCCGGCGCATTTGGATATGGTTTGACAGGTTTGTTCGTATATGCCCATGACATGTATGGTGATAATCAAAAGATGGATATTGAGCATGCACCATCAAAATACTCTAATTCGATCATAGCGAGCGAAGGTGATGGAAGCTGCTACGATAGTGAGAATTCCGATCTTCCTCCACTGCCGTTGGCAATGGCGCGGCCGGAGTAGTCACCCCTCATGCACATGAGCTCATTTTTGGTGTCTAGTTTTCCTTCGCAAGTGTTGGAGTACGTAACAAGTGGTTAGAAAGAAAAACTCTTGTTTTGTTTTAGTTATGTTAAACCAAGGTACGCTATTCTCTTGTACTTCAAATAAGTGTGTTAATCAATGTTGTTTTTACTGTTATTTATTGTGTTAGTATATTGAAATTACTTTCTCAAGACTCAACAACTATTTCCAATTTTTCATGAAAACTAGTTTACACATAGAGACATTAAAAAAGATAACTGTAGTAGTGTTATTAGAAATGCAAAGAAAAAGTTTAACTCGCATTTCGTGGTTTATTTTAAAAACTTTTCAGCTTATCAAGTCATATACAAGCTTATTATGACTTGATAAGCTTATATATGTCCCAAAATAAGCCAAAAAATTTGGGTTTAAACAAACATCCACTTAGTCTACCTACAAACATCGTTTTAAATAAAGTTGCACCAACAGTAATTTATGACAGTTAAATAAAATACATTATACAAAGCGATGATTTTCCCTGAATTCTTGTGCTAGTTCGAGCTTGAGCGGCCTTCCACTCCCTTTCTTCTATGGCAGAGATAGATTTTAGAATCTAGAATACTAAATCAATCAATAGAGGGACGCCACAGAAGAAAACAAGGGGAAGGACGCGCAAGCCAAACCCAACAAATCATAAAAACGAAAGAATTCTTGTGTGCGGCTGTGCTTGGTTGGTTGTGTGTTTTGGGAACAAAATTTAGGTTACGTTCTTATATAGAGAAATATTTAGGGTTTGTTAAGTGAGCTGGGCTAGTTTTGGGTTGGGCTGGTAATTCCAAAAGCTCCAAATAAAATTTTGGCTCAAATTTCATTTCAAAAGGTCCAACTTACTATGACAAGTACGTGTTGACGAACAAGTTAGGACTACTCGGGAGTCAGCAAAGGCGCGAGTAGTGCTAGGTGAGTAGGAAGACACATGTGAGTAGGGGTGTCAATAATCCTGACCCGACCCGGACCCGAACCCGAATAAGGATAGTCGGGTCTGGTTACTCAGGTCAAAATTCTAAATCGGGTCAACCCGATTAACCCGAGTACGAACTAGGGTCGGGTATCGGGTTCAAAATATTTTGCTTATCCGGGTTCAGGTCAACCCGACTAACCCGAGTTAGGATTTTTTTTATTTTTTTTACTCGTTTTAACTATACAACAGGTAATTGACAGAAGGTTTTATTTTGAGTTTGACGTATACATATTTCTATAATAGTCCACTAGTTTTATGCTACAACATACCCTCAATTCAAAATCTTAGCATTCATGCTTATTTATTCACATTACTCAGCAAATCTATATTGCTCATTTGACTATTAAAGTAATGCTTGCAAAATTGTTAAATGTAAGTTGATTGAGATGTGAAGAAGTTAGCTTGGTCTTTTATGGACGTTGGTCTCTAATATTGGAGTATTCATAATAACTGGAGTACTGCACCAAAAATCAAAGAGGTAAGTGTCTAAACTAATATCACTTTTATAATTTTGTAAGTTAATTTCATCAAACTAGTCCATGTATTTAGTATTTCTGTTGGTCATGTTTCTTTACTAATAAGATTTCATTTTTTTTTTTATTAGAGGTAGTGAATCCTCAAAGAGACTTACCGTTGGTACACGGGTATCATTATTTACATGTTGTGTTTTGTATATGCTTGTATCAGCGGTTGTCGTTGGTTTGGTTCATATGCAACAAACATATTATGTGACCCGAACTAATAAGTTTAAAAAATCAAATTTTGTGATTTGGTAAATGGTACAGACCCGAACCCGACTTGACCCGACCCGATTTGACCCGAACCCGACTAACCCGACCTCAAATAGGGTCGGATACGGGTATATTAATTTTAGCCTCGACCCGACTTGGACCCGACCCGTTTGACCCGAACCCGACCAACCCGACCCGATTAACACCCCTACACGTGAGTAGCCTTTGGCCAAAGTAGGAAGTCACGCGCAAGGTTCAAAAATCAAGAGCAAACTCGGTGACCAAGTCACTTATGTGAATTAGAAAAAGCGTAGGCTCCTAACATTTGTATCCGTTTATATTTATATGTAAAAAAAAAAGAAAAAAAAGAAAAAAAAAAAAAAAAAAAAAAAAACTAACCAGTACACTATTTTTATATAAATACCCATTTACTTCCTCATTTTTCAAACAAAACTTCACTATTTTATACTCCTCTCAATTTTTTTTACCTAACTCTCTTAAGAATGTCTCAAGAAAACACGGTTAAAACTCCACCAATAGATATCTTCCCGTTTTTCCCAACGGACGAGGTTCCGGTTGAGATAGCAATTGAGAAACCGGTTAGGGAACAAGAAGAAAATCCGTATCTCGAAGATGAAGAAGCTTTGAGAGAAATGGAAGAACAACAAGCACGAGAGGAAGCTGCTCGTAGGGAGCATGAAGCAAGGGAAGAACAAAAGCGTAGGGATGACTTGTTTAACACTTTGGAACGAGAGTACTAAGAGAGCAGGTTTGCGAACTGGTCTCCTTACAACGATGGTTATCACTCAGACAACTCTGAAACTTGGGATCACGTGGATTAACTTTACGTGTTTTAATCTATGTGTTTTATTTTATGTATCGCGGTACGGTGAAATGTTTTAATTTCATAGGGTTTGTGTTTTTAATATTCGAAGTTTATGTACTATTTTTAATATTCAAAGTTATGTAATGTTTTAATTTCTTATGTTTGCGTTTTTTTATTTCGTACATTTAAGTTAATAATTTTGTACGTTTACATTTTTAATTTTGTAAGTAATAAAGAAAAATGGAAGTTAAGGTGACTATAGAAATGCCCTTGACCACAAATAGGAGTGGGTGTGAGCAGAAGTGAAAGGAGAGAAAAAACTGAGTTGACGCTGAAATGTAATGTGAAAATTTCCCTACCTTCCTTTAGCCTAACAGTTACAATGTTTTCTCCAAGATTAAATCCTTCCTATCAAGACAACATTTTAAGGGACCACCTAGCCATGATGCTCATGGTTCATAGCTAAAGTCGTTTGTACTGAAAAAAAATGTCAATAAGTCGCCCAAGGTCTAAATGTCTATCATGGTTCATAGGTAACAGATTTTTTTACTTCTGTAATGTAAAAGACCTAACCTAATTCATTGTTAAATTACATTAAGAATCTAGTTATTAAATTGAGTTGCATGAAACATTAAATCCTTGGATGCAGATTGCAAATGTTTAACGTTCTTTGACCTATGAGAAATGTGTTAACTTCACGGTCTTTATAGAATGAGAACTCGAAAGTGTTGCTACTGGTTGACGCGGGAGCGTTTGGGCTGCATTTGCTCATTTAACGACACACCCGAGTATTAATCCTATTATGATATGGAACCGATGTTGAGGAAAAGCGCAAAAGTTGGTTCAAGTGTCAGGAAAGGAAGAAGGAATGGAGGGAATACAGTTTGAAGTATGTGAGAACTTGGAGTCCGTGGTGGGGATAGCGGATGTAGTGAGCTGCGCGTCAAATAGTGAGAAGGCGTTGGTTTTGGGCACATTTGGATTTGGTTGGATCGTATAAGCCGCCGATGAGTGGATAATGAGGTGGTGAAGGTGGAGGTGGGAGAGTTGGTTGGGGCGTTTCAGCGAGGTGTTGTTGAGGAAGATGGAGTTGAAGGGGATCTCGTGGAGCTGACTAAAGGAGTAAAGATTGGTAGGATAGAGGCTAGTGAGACTACTGTGTTTGTATCAGTTGGATGATAGACCAATAACAATCCAATAAATTTGTTCTATAAGATACAAAAAACATGTTATGTACAACAAATTTGAATGTTTGTTGGGAGGGTTGTGTTCAATGTTTATTATTGAACACATGCGGTTAATTTGAAAGGCTGAAATTACATGATTGTTAAGAGTTAAACTTACAATCTATAGATTATAAAAAATGATGAAATTGAGCAGGAAAAAATGGCTTGCTATGTACACAATGAGCACAAAGATTTGCCTACAAATTTGTTGTTTCCACTTTGTTATAGTTCGGTTTGATGGGCTTCTTTCTGCTTCTGTTGCTTGCCTGAAATTCTCGGAAATAGTAAGTTATTCAACTGTCTCTCAGCACTGTACTCCGAAGAGGCCTGAGTTTGCAACAAAGACGACATTAGGTCACAAGCTCGACATTCAAATAAATCAAATTTTGATATAACAGAAACAATAGAACATATTTAGGCTTTTACACATAAAATTCCCCATATGAAGGTTTAAAACAGCACAAATGAACGTTATATAGAAATGTTACAGATTTTGAAAATGTATCAGAAACTATATATGAGTATCACTTTCTGACTCAAACATGCTTTCCCTTGCACGTCTACGCATTTTATTTTATTTTTTTGTTTCATGCTTACATTAAAAAAAAACAAGGAAACAGTTTGCGGATAAAGAAGAAGCAAAAGTATAACACATTTTTGGAAACGTATAGTTCTTTTATGTAACATGCATTCGGGAGAAGATGACAATTACCCTCTTTTTAAATGCGAATCGCAATGTTTGCACTTGTCTTCCTGAACATACTCTTACATCAAAGCCCAGGCTGTCTACACCAATAACAGCTACCTCCTGTCACATTACGGTCTTTCTCATATGCAGCAACAATAATATATTAAACTAGCGAAAGCTGGACAGAACCACCAGGTTTTAATAAGAAAACATCTTAAATGAACATACACTCACACACACCACAGATTATCATGGTATATACAACCCCGATTACCCATTTACTTATAACTGGATCAATCTCAGTTGTGTTTTATGTCAAATATGTCACTAAAACGAAACCAACCAAATGTGTTGGAGGTCACCAAAGTCTTTATAATGCATTCAGTCTGCGATTAAGAATGCTATTGTAATGATATTGATTAAGTAATCAAATATGAAAATTTCAAACTGTACAAGAAAGTATTTGCATGTCAACCCGACCCGCCCGACCCACACATCTTGCCAACTCTATCAAGAGACTTTTACAATGTTTGAAGACAAAAGGATAAAGTAAGAACATGTTACCTCTACTTGGAGACCCTTAGATCGCCAACATAATGATTTAAGGGCTTGTGTTGTCTTTTCTCCACCAGATTTGAGACGAGATATGATTTTGGAAGCCGAATGTGCAATGGCATCAGGTTGAGCCCTCCTAAAATCGTCCACTTCAACAAAAGTCTGTGGGAGCATTTGTTATATCATGTATGTATCAATATTCTGCTATTTCAAAAGTGCAGTAAAACATGGACCCAAAATGCAACAAGTCAAAAGAAGATCACAAGTACTCCTCAAAGAATACCTGATTTCCATGTGCCGAGATCAAATGAATTTTCACGATTTCTAGCTTATAATATGAAGTCCCATTTCCTGATATTTGATCTTTCTGCGATTCATCTTCCTCATTTGAACCATCTTGGGACGATTCCGGTTCATGGCCATTGATAACACCTAAATCCTCTACTTCGCCTTCAGAAACCTGATTAGCTTCTTCTTCATCATTAGATTCACTGTCAATCACATATTTGTTTATAACAGAACTTTCTTCAACAAACGCAGGTCTAAGAACGCCTTGAAGAGCAAGACCAGCAGGCGGCTGGTCCATGTAGTCTACCGGATCATCCGATACAAACTGCAGAAGAGGAAAAGCATACCCAAAAACAACAATTTCAGTAATATACAAGTGATGCCTGAAACTGACTCTACCATGAACGTAGGATAAAAAAAATAACAAAAGATGCATGAATAGATAACTGTGCAACCTCACATTAGCAATAAGGCAAAATCCATGATGTCCGGACATCAGAGGTGGTAATATTGGCTGGTCATGTAACGGGTCAACAGGGGTTGAACTAAAATGGGCTATTTCTAGCAAGGGTCGACAGGTTGGCTTGACCGACAAACACTTTTTTAGACATTAACAATTAATGTGTAAACTATATTACGAAAACAAAATTATTACAGCAAATAATCTTAATCTTTAAACAAAACAATCTGCAAAGTTGTATGCTTGTATGCATTTTAAATACACTTTGAGCAATTTTCAAACCGTTCCTATCCTGTCTGTGACGTGTTCCCCTTCTTAGCTAACTTTCTATTTGACCCATTAGACCCGTTTGCAATAAAACACAACCCAAATCGACCCATTCATTAGTAAATCTATCAAAATTACCCATTGTCAAACATATCTTGGTTAATTCTCTAATGTGAAAAACTATCGGAACTAATGGTTACCTGAGCCAACTGTTTAGCAAAATTCATGGGATGGGAAGAACGCATGGTCTCCAACTTGGCCCAGTCACCTAGGGACTCATCATAATCCTCGCCATCTTCCTCATCTTCTAGAAGTGAAACCCATTCCTACAATAGTTGGGAATGATAGAGAAGATTATGGCTAAAATTCTGCTGAGCAAGACACAAAAACAAATAAAGCAGTTATATTGTCACATTTTCATGGTCGCCACTCTCATCTTCTTCGTCATCATCATCAGCATCTTCGTCGTCATCATCAGTACCACTGTCTTCATCCTCTTCCTCCATATCGTAATCAGACTCTGCTTGACCTATCAACTCCATCTCACTGACCATTTCAGTTGTATCTAAGCCTATTATGACTTGCTGCAATGAGTTCTTTTGTTAATTAACTTGAAATAGATAGTTGTCTTACTCTTTAGACTTCAGACGCCTCTACTTCAAATCTACTTCAAATTTATTGTACTCGAAGTAGGTATTTTACATCTCATTTATAATTGCATTATGATTTCCTATGTTTTCAGTGTCATCTGAATTAGAAAAAATGACATGTTGCAAATTACTGATTCAAGTAGTAAAGGCGTTGCATTTGAGTTAAGAAATATATATAAACCCTCGCTTCCGAAAACAAGTTACTCATAAGAAAAGGGTTATTCTATATAATCATCTTGTATATACTTTTATGATCCCAAGATTTAGTAAATTACGATCGATGTTATCGAAAAAAGGAGGAATATTGGAAAAATATCACATGGATTTTATGTATCCAACGCATTATATGTAAATCAGGAATAGACCAAGTGTAGAAGATCTTTTAGGGTGACCGTGTAATGCAAGTTTATGCCCTATGTCAAGTATTTCAAGTAGATTTAGGTTCTTTATCCCACCAACGACTCAAAATTATAAAGCAAATTTGATACGATTCCACTGCCTTACCACAAGGGTATCCTCGGAAGTAAGAGTCTGAAGTATGTCCTCATCATTTTTCACTTGAAAATATACATCTGAAAGGAGGCACATAATAGAAAATAGGGTGAGTTTGCATCAAACCGTTATGAAACAGAATTGTGTGACATGATAACTTACTTCCATGTTCATCGGTGACATAGGGCAAATCCGGCCAGAAAATATTTTCGTGGACCCCGTCACCTACCAGGCCTGAAAACATAAGCATGGCTTTGCTGTTTACCTGACATAATAGCATTTTTGCATTCAATAAATGGATGAACAGTAAGTTGAAGCTTTCAAATAGATGTTCTCTTTTACAATTCAGCTCAAATGTTTCTTAAAGACGACAGACCGTATTTTCACATTAAACAGATTCACTAATATAAACATAGCCACGTAGCCCACATCCAGTTTATGTTGATACATGGGATAGAACAAGACAACACTAATTTGAGTCTCTTGAGCTAACTTTAACTGTCAGAACTGCTTTACATCAAACCAGGGACGGACCTATGTAGGAAGTATGGGGGGCTTATGAGCTTATTTGATTTTGGCTTATACTTCATAAGCCTTAATTTTCCGGCTTATTTTGAGACTTATATGAGTTTATCATATCATAATAAGGCGGAAAATTGGGGCTTATGAAATATAAACCGAAACACAAACAAGCACATAAGCCACATATAAGCTTAAACAAACACCTATCATGTTTCCTATCTCTCAAACCACATCAAAATGGGCTGGTGTAGTGATCTATATATTATCTGAGACACGTAAAATACGCCAAATGTTACACTAGGAGGCAAATTGTTTAAGTTAAAGCTGGTTTAGTTATCGCATTAATGATATATGATGATGATGTACCTCAATAACAGTCCTGCTAGTTTCAGCAGGACCAAGTATAGCATCCCCATTCTCATCCGAATCTTCGGAGTCCGAAATATCCTCAGACGGGTGATACCGCTGCGGCTTGGCTTGCTTCACTGGACCAGTAAGGTCCTCGGCCGAAGCCCGAATCCTAGTCTTGCCTACACTATTCCTTCTGGTAGTAATCTTGTTAGTAGTACTACAAAAACAAACCAAAATGAAGACTATTATTCATTAGTAAGTTGGTTCATAGTATATGATATGAGGTATGATATTTAAAGTAATGAGATAAATATAGTAGTACCAATAAGAAGAAGGAATGAGTAAGGTGCTGCGAGAGTGAGGAGATAAATTGCGGGTGGAGGAGATATGGAAGGCCGTTGCCGGTTCAATGACAAGCATTTCCGAGCTGAGATTCCGGTTGAGTGAGTTCTTTTTTATTTATATATTGCTGTGGTTGAGTTTTATCCGATTTTATCGGAAAAATAAAAAGAAAGGAAAGAAATTGTTTTCGTGACGGGAGATACTTGTACTTTTCTTACCGAATATTCTATTCAGATTTTTATTTATTTATTTATTTATTTTTTATATATATAGTAAAAGGGGTGTTTGTTTGATTTATTTGATTTTTAGCTTATGTTTTACAAACTCACTTTTGCGGTTTATTTTGAAAATTTTCAATTAAAAAAAAAAAAAAAAAATATAAAAAAAAACTGCAAACTGTTAACATGAGCTACAAGCTGTATCTTTTTTTCAATGAAAAAAAGTGTTTGGTAAATTAGTTGTTAAATATAATAATAAGATGTAAAATAACATAAAAGAACAAATCTATAATTGTAAACAAATATTTAGAGGGCATATCAGTAATTTAAAATTTTAATAGCTCTGAGACATTTTAAAAGCTTTATGAATCAGCTTTTTATTTTGGAACTATTTGTTTAAAATAAAAGCTTGAAGTTAATGCATCCAAACGAAGCTACTTAATTTATAAAAGATTATTTTATAATAAAAAACTAACAACTCCTGCAAAAAGCCCCTGTCAAACAAACCCCTGTCAAACAAGCCCATAAGTCCAAAACAAAATAAGTTATAACTAGCGAAACAAACAACCCATTAAAGTTTCTATTTCTTGAAAGAAAAGCGGTTAAAACAGGTATGGTCGACCATAACGTGTTTTTCTATTTAGCTAATAAAAAATTTTACCCACTGTATAATTTTTCTTAACTTAATTACTAATAGTTACAGTAATATTATATTTTTGTAAGAAATCAAAATTATCTAAAACCAAACCCAACTACATCACTGCCATTTCTCAGGGCAAACACAACCAAATCAATAATAAATCTTTTTCTCAGACAAAACATTAAAGTTGCTGGTTACTTTAATGTTTTCCGTGTAAAATTTCAGTCATAGGTATGTATACTTCAGTTCAGTCATATGAAAAGGGTCTTTTGTGCTATGCACACAAAGTGTTTGATATTTTGCCTCTTACAGTTTTTATCAGAATTGCCATACTCATCTAGCAATGATTTCAGGAATCAAAATATCAATGTTTTCTTATTTCACTTTTGTTGTTGTTGTTGTTAGGATGCTTATGCTGAGGTACTACTCTCCGCCCAGCTTCGTTGGAAGATTGCCGTTTATTCAATTCCCAAAGAAAGTTAGTAATTGCGTGGTAAGTCCTCCTACGTACGTTATACTTTCAAGTTAAAATTAGCTTTTGATTACAACTAGGATTTGCTGTTAATGTTTAACTTACACTGAAAAATACGATATTTGTAACTCCTAGTTGGTTTGCCCTGTCCACAAATAATTGAAGCAGAACTGAACTTGTCAAAGATTCTTTCGAATTTCAAGGCTCAATCTGGTTGTTTTTTTTGGGACAATAGGTTGATGGGAGCTATAGTTTCACGTCATGGTTATTTCATCCTCTTAGATGTTATTATTGCTTAGTTTGGGTGATGAGTATGGTGGACCACTTAGTTTGAGTGTTCTTAGGAATAAGATGTTAGTCTGAAACTCTGAGTGCTGATTCTTTTTGTAAAAGTAAAAACTATAAGTGCTATCCTTAGTCGAGTCTTTTTGTTAGCTATATGGTGAAGGAACTAATGATAGACACCTTTGGTTCTATGTTTACACTAATCAAGTCAAATCATTACCTTCCGTTATCGTTTTTGCACCAAATTGTATGTCATCCTCACTTATGTATCAACTACTTGTTTAACATAATATTCACGAATAGGGAATTTACTTCTAACAATCATTCAATCAACTTTTTGGGGTTTTCCGTTCTGAGATTGCCTGTTTGAGAACACATACTCCTAGAATACTTGTAAAGTGGCAATACGTTGGGAGGTTTCTATTATAAGTGTAACATTATGGCATGGTTTTAGTGACTCTTATTATGAACAATACCAAGTGGCCTTGTGTAGAACTGTAGAAGTGTAGAACTTTGTACAAATTGAGTTGATATCTGAGGGTTATATAAACGTAAAACTAAACTGTTAACATAAGTATTGAGGTAGTATTCGTTTAAATTTTATGTTTCTTCGGAAAATACTTTTACCTCTTTGTCGTCTTCTCTCTTTTTTCACATCAGATGTAGCGATTTCCAGGTATGTGCAGCTAAAGGTCCTCGACCAAGATATCCACGGGTTTGGAAAACAAAGCCAAGAATAGGAACCGTTTCCAAATCATTGAAACTTGTCGAATGTGTAAGTATCAGCGTGCATGTTACTTTCAATGTAAATGGTTTTATAGAATGGCAAGTAATTCCTGTAACAAAGCCAAGAATAGGAGGTTGCATGTTTTGACTATGTTTTCACCAAATGTGTGCCAGATAAAGGGACTGTCAAATGTCAAAGAGGAAGTTTATGGGGCTCTTGATTCTTTCATTGCATGGGATTTGGAATTTCCTTTAATTACAGTTAAGAAAGCTTTAAAATCCCTGGAACGCGACAAGGAATGGAAAAGAATAATTCAGGTACAAACTTATTTGTAACTTACAAGTGTTGTCTTTTTAGTCTGGTGTTTCCATTTTCTGTTTTCGTTTGTTATATAAGTTTTTTGATCACACGGATTTAAGGTGACCAAGTGGATGCTAAGCAAAGGCCAAGGAAGAACAATGGGCAGCTATTATATGTTGCTGTATGCTTTGGCAGAGGATGGAAGAATCGATGAAGCTGAAGAGCTATGGACCAAGTTATTTTCTGATAATCTAGAAAGTATGCCTCGAATATTCTTTGATAGAATGATTGCCATTTATTACCGGAGGGAAATGCATGACAAAATGTTTGAGGTATTTTACCTTTCCTTATTTCAATGCTGAGTGTTTCTAAGAAAATATTACAGAGCGAGTTTCAACCACTTCTTGTATCCTTTATCTAGTGACAAATGTCGTCCCTTGCTTATTAGTTACTACGCTGTTTTAAACCTCGGATGAAGCATGACTTTTTGCACAGGTAGCCAAATGGGTAGTTTGGGCAAAGTGTCAAACTGGCAGGGTTGCCTGTTAACATTTTACTGTGCCTTTTCTTTAGTTATTTACAGTAATAAATAATGCTACAATCATGATTACAAAACGATGTTATTACAATAATAATCTTAATCTTTGAATAGATGTTAATTATGATCACAAAACGCTGTTATTTGCATATAACTAAATAACTAGTGTGTTAATTGTGATTACAAAACTATGTTACATTGGGTGGTTTCAACCCTTCTGACCCGTTCCGCTTTTAGATACCTTTTTAACTGACCCATCTGAAACAAAACACTTGTCCACCCAATACTATTTTGCTACATATTCATCTAACACTCGTTAATTTGCTATTAGGTATTTGCTGATATGGAAGAGCTTGGGATCCGGCCAACTGTTACAATTGTTAATATGGTGGGAGATGTCTTTCAGAAGCTGGGTATGTTAGACAAGTATGAGAAGTTGAAGAAGAAATACCCGCCACCAAAATGGGAGTATAGATACATAAAAGGAAAACGCGTTAAAATCCGAACGCAGAATCTTAAAGGACCTTATTATGCGAACAAAGATGTCAATCAGTCTAGCAATGAAACCAACAGTGATGATGAATCAAATGCAGATGAATTTGATGTGGATGAAAATGAGGCTCGTGAAGTGGACGAACCTGGTGATTCTTTAAAATCTCCGTTTGTGCCGTGATAGTAAGGAATGTATGTGTGATTAGGATTTCTTAATTATTTTTAGTACTTGTTACGTATTTTAGTAAGAACATTAGTATAACATGATCCTGATAACGGGATAACGATCATTCAAATACATCGTATATGTGAATGTAATTTTGTCTCGTGTTCAAATAACTCCTCAATTCTCGATTGTTTTAGCCTAAACAGATTTGATACACTTTTGTGAATGATAATACAAACATCAATAACTTATAACAACAAAAGATGCACTAACAATACTGTTTGGTCAACACAACTTTGATTCAACCCAACATCGTAAATCTGTAAATCTATAATACATTGGAGATCCTTTGTGTAGATCAAAGCATCTATCAAAGTACAACAAAAGTATTGTAAAAAATAAAAATAAACACTTTTGAATCTTAAAGAAGGCAAGATTGGTGGAAGTCATGAAAGTTTAATAAGTTATCCCACATTGGTGGAAGTTGTAACTTAAAGTGGCTATATATATACAAGCATACACACTTAGCTTGCTGACTTCTAAATGTCTTTAAGTCCCCTGGTGGGTTTCTATCTGTTCCTCTCTATGAAACAGTCTAGAAATTCTTAGTGGGATTAAAATACATTTCGATCTTACATTTTAATACTAATATTTTTTTAATAAAAATAATCTAAGCTATGATTAACTAAAAACTCTCTTATTTCGTTGTCTTGTACTCAAAGTTAATAGGAAAACTCATTTATATCTTGGGAGGTAAAAGGAACACAAAGCTCGGTTATATAACTAATACTTTTAGTACGTATTTATGATCGAGTGAAATACTTAGATTCAAAACTTTTGAACAAAATAATCATGCTCAATGTAATATGCATGAATACAATAATTAAATATCACATAAATGAGTTGCTCAAGTTGCAATACAGTAGGTCGGTATCCATCCTCGCTTTGCTTTCTTCAGCAAGCAGTAACTGCTACAACAACAAATATTGCTAATCCAAACACCGCCACACCCCATAAGAAGATTGGAACTTTTCTATGCACAAAGGAAAGAAAATTGTTGCATACAAAGATACAATTTGACTACCATGTTCAGATGGACTAGCTGCTAGCTTCAAGGTTAATAAGCACTCTCAAGATCATTAAAGCCATTTATACTATTACATCAGTATTATGATGATACTACAATATACTATGAATCTTGGTCATGCATTAGTACTAAAGTATACTAAGCCTCATGGTGTTATCAAATGCTGATGCCAAAATATGAGAGTTTTGCATCACATGAAAATATGGCATATTAACTTGTAAGATTCATAGTATTTTTTTTTAATAAAAAGTAAGACAATTTGGGATTGTAAAATAGAGCAAAGGGTAAAAACGAGTATGATTGACTTGTCAACGTATTATTGAAGAATAAATGTTAAAAGGGAATTTATAATATGTGCCAATGTTAGTATATGTTATAAAACTCCTCCATGCAACACACCACACAACATGTGGATTCGTAACTTGGCTCAATAATATTTAAGCGATTGGCACAAAAACACTTATTTCTTCTTCATTTCTTTAAGCGAATACATGTTTCTCCTTTTAATTTCTCGTTAAAGTATATAAAAATATAAAAAAGAATGACGAGAAAAGTATATGTTTGCGATCACAAGCATACCCTTTCTCGTTAAAGTATATAAGACTTAAAAGAACACGCGAATACACGTTTTTCCTTTTAATTTATCGTTAAAGTATAAGAATGATGAGAAAAGTATATAAAAATGAATATATTTGTATGCCATCACACACATATACTTTCTCGTACACCTAACAGTATTTTCTTCCGTTTAGGTGTCATAGACCGAGAAGGGTATTTTCATTCCTTGTCTACTCTTTTCTTTAACAGTATTTTCCGTATCTGAGCCACTAGTAATAGAAATAGAGAATCCATATCAAAGAAAGGTCTAACTGTTGGAATAGTAGTATCCATTGCTATTTGATCTATTGTGGTTAGTAAGATCGGTAAATTAAGTGAATGTAGTACCCGTGCACAACAACAAAATTTTATAGCGAAATAAGTTTCCAACCTTATACATTATATGATTGAATACTCTTCGAGATTATAATGATTGAATAGTTTCCGCTAATAGGCACATAATTATGTTTTCAGACGCATATTAGTTTGTTTCCTTAAATAAATTCAGTTTTCACTTTAAAAAAAAATTAATTTTTTCATTATAGATAGTATTGATATAGATAAGGCTTTTACATATTGGTTTAGCAAAAAACTATATCATGTGGATATAAACAACGCATATATGTTACTAATCAAATACGCATCAAAGCTGATAATCTTCGTTTCCATGGCTAAAAGTAAGTTAATTTCGAAATTTTAATTTGTAAGTGAGAAAAAATTAAAACGTCAAAAAGAATCTATATATGATTTGTCCTAATACAAGACATGTATTTCGAAACACCTCGCCACGACGTGCAGGAAAATTAGCCTCACTCATTTTATTAGCACAAGTTTTAATATAGATATTTATGTGTTTACTTTTTAGCGAAAGGTGAAACGTGTGATATTCTAACAACAAATCATAAATGATCTGGCAGGCAATATCGGGCTCTGCATATACACAACCTTGAATGTACCTAGCATTTTTTATAAAATGTAAGACAATTTGGAATTGTAAGGTTGCGCAAAGGGTAAAAACGAGTATGGTTGACTTGTCAACTTACATTGTATTGTAATACATTGGAGATCATTTGTGTAGATCAAAGTCATATATTAAAATACAACAAAAGTATTGTAATACTAAAAATAAACACTTGAATCTTAAAAGAAGAAGGACAAAATTGATGGAATTCATGAGAGTTTAAAAAGTTCTTATCCCACATCGGTAGAAGTTATAACTTAAAGTAACTATACATATACAAGCATACACATGATGTTTGTTGACATTAAAATGTGTGTAAGTACCTTGGCGTCTTTCGTCAGCGTTTCATCATGAAACGTCGATAAAAGTCATCTTGGTGCTAAAATACATTTCGATGTTGCATTTTAATACTATTATCTTTTTTATGACAAGCATTTGAGCTATGATTAACTAAAAAATCTTTCGTCTTGTCCTTTACTCAAAGTTGGTTTTAGTTTGTTGATGTTTTAGTTTCTTAACTTTTACTTCAGATTTAGAAAATAACTTTAGATATTTGTAGCAGATGTATAATAGTAGGGACGGTACTACATAGTAGTTAGGGGGTGCCTTTCATGGTTCGCCAAAAATATTTTCAGTGTAATTTTTTTAGGACTATTTTATTAAACTGCACCTCATTACAAAATCAAATTGACCCCAGCTTAATATCAAACAATGTAAAAACCTTCAATCTCTATTTTAATCTTAAAAAATATTAGTTTTTAGTGTAAAAAAAATTATGACCTTTTTATTAAAGTGCATCACGAATTTTATTAAAAAAAAAAAATTCCTCCGTTCTCTAAGATCCTGGGTCCACCATACGATGTTAGAAAAAATTCATTCAAATCGCACAAGTTTATTTTTATGGTTTGGATATGAATATTGATCACATATTTTTTTATAGTTAACATTTTATATATGTGTCTATCGAAAGAAAACAGGCCAACATCATGTTGCAATTCAAATTATAAGGCTTTTACATCTTGGTTTAGCAAAAACAAAAACTATGCTATGTTGATTAAAACAATGCATAAATGTTACTGATCAAATACGCATCAAAGCTGATAATTTTTGTTTCCTTGGCTAAAAGTAATTTAATTTCGAAATTTTAATTTATAAGTGAGACAAAATCAAAACGTCAAAAAAAATCTATATATGGTTTGTCCTAATACAAGACATGTATTTCGAAACACCTCGTCACGACGTGCATGAAAATTAGCCTCACTCATTTTATTAGCACAAGTTTTAATATAGGTATTTATGTGTTTACTTTTTAACGAAAAGTGAAACGTGTGATATTCTAACAACAAATCAAGACTAATGTGGCGGGCAATATCAGGTTGTGCATATACACAATCTTGAATGTACCTAGCCTTTTTTTATAAAATGTAAGACAATTTGGAATTGTAAGGTTGTGCGAAGGGTAAAATCGAGTATGTTTGACTTGTCAACTTACTATTGAAGAATAACTGTTAAAAAGGAGATTTTCTAATATGTGCTATAGTAGTACATGTTAGAATACATTTAGTGAACTTAAATTGCCATATGGAGTATGTTATGGGTGGTGAATCTCCTAGTCCACTTTTAAATCTTTTATTAACATGATAAAGAGGATCGTTTATTATTTTATGCTCCATATTTTCTTTTTATTTTTTAATATTTTTTGTTTTGTAAAACTTTATATTCTTATTTCGTACTTTCAGTTTTGCAATTTTAAATAAAGTATAAAAATAAAAAAGTAAAAAATAAAAAGGGTATTAGAAACATTTTAAAAGGTATGTATAACTTATCCCTTACCATATATGAATGTTACTTGATAGTAATACTTTTCTTAACTTCTTTCATTTATACAAGTTTTATATTGTTAAACATAGTAATAATTTTATTTGGAAAATGATCATGTTAATTAAACACTATATGATGGCAATTGAAAAATCACACCATTCTATAGGTAATCAACATCACACAAGTGCTGCAACCATTGGACTAACAGTCAATTGGTAAATAACTTTAGATATATATTGCATATATAGGTAATCCTCATAAAAAACAATAAATTCCTCACCATCTTCATTAAGAACAATTGGCTTAAAATCTAGCTTATTTTCATTATTCACCATTATATTATTCACAATATTAGCATATGACTTCTTAGGAGTATTCCTATCTTTATCAATTCCATTATCACTATTATCAACATGTAAAGTATCATTCACAGCAGTATCTGAATTATTAACATTCACAGCAGTCACAGGAATGGGACTATTAGCCATATCATCATTCCCAACAATATCAGATTCATTAACATTCACAATAGTTGCAGGAGTGGAACTATTAGCCATATTATCACTTACAGTAGGACTAGAAGCTGAATCACTAGAGTTATCCTTGTTGCGAAACACTCCACTATCCTGCACCCCGCTGTTTTCACCCATATGCATCTTATCCCCCAAATTCACAGTAACATCACCTCTATTCTTATTTAAACTAGTTTCCCCCTGATTCTGATTCAAACTTTCCACCACATGATTTTTATATTTCATCGGAACCTTCACTTGTCTTTTGTTTGATTGCCTACCCATTGGAAATGAATGGAACAATAACAAGCGGATGAAACATTACCAAAATTATGAAAAAGTAAAAAACTCACAAAAAAAAGGCAATTGAAAAAGATAGAAATGATCAGAATGATTTATTGATTACTATGCACTAATAGGATTTGAAAAATTCAAAGAATTAAGAACACGTTCAAGGGTTTTTTGAGTTTTTTCATGGTGGAAATAGCAAGAGGTTTGACGTAGTTAGGTGAGAGTTTGTTATAGAGAAAGAAAAATATTTTCAAATGCAATATATGCCATCATGTTATTATCAAATAGTTTGTTTTTCAATGGTACATCATGTTATGTGAAATGTTTATCAACCAAATGGTTATTCATTCACATACTGCTTTAGACACAAGTTGGATATATTTTTGATGTATATATTATGAGATACTAGTTAGTTATGAGATAGATAGTTAGTTACGATATGCATCTTATCCCCCAAATTCACAGTAACATCACCTCTATTCTTATTTAAACTAGTTTCCCCCTGATTCTGATTCAAACTTTCCACCACATGATTTTTATATTTCATCGGAACCTTCACTTGTCTTTTGTTTGATTGCCTACCCATTGGAAATGAATGGAACAATAACAAGCGGATGAAACATTACCAAAATTATGAAAAAGTAAAAAACTCACAAAAAAAAGGCAATTGAAAAAGATAGAAATGATCAGAATGATTTATTGATTACTATGCACTAATAGGATTTGAAAAATTCAAAGAATTAAGAACACGTTCAAGGGTTTTTTGAGTTTTTTCATGGTGGAAATAGCAAGAGGTTTGACGTAGTTAGGTGAGAGTTTGTTATAGAGAAAGAAAAATATTTTCAAATGCAATATATGCCATCATGTTATTATCAAATAGTTTGTTTTTCAATGGTACATCATGTTATGTGAAATGTTTATCAACCAAATGGTTATTCATTCACATACTGCTTTAGACACAAGTTGGATATATTTTTGATGTATATATTATGAGATACTAGTTAGTTATGAGATAGATAGTTAGTTACGATATGCATCTTATCCCCCAAATTCACAGTAACATCACCTCTATTCTTATTTAAACTAGTTTCCCCCTGATTCTGATTCAAACTTTCCACCACATGATTTTTATATTTCATCGGAACCTTCACTTGTCTTTTGTTTGATTGCCTACCCATTGGAAATGAATGGAACAATAACAAGCGGATGAAACATTACCAAAATTATGAAAAAGTAAAAAACTCACAAAAAAAGGCAATTGAAAAAGATAGAAATGATCAGAATGATTTATTGATTACTATGCACTAATAGGATTTGAAAAATTCAAAGAATTAAGAACACGCTCAAGGGTTTTTTGAGTTTTTTCATGGTGGAAATAGCAAGAGGTTTGACGTAGTTAGGTGAGAGTTTGTTATAGAGAAAGAAAAATATTTTCAAATGCAATATATGCCATCATGTTATTATCAAATAGTTTGTTTTTCAATGGTACATCATGTTATGTGAAATATTTATCAACTAAATGGTTATTCATTCACATACTGCTTTAGACAAGTTGGATATATTTTTTATGTATATATTATGAGATAGTTAGTTATGAGATAGATAGTTAGTTACGATTGAAATAAATGTCAATCATGTTAGAGTAAATTGCAAAAATCGTCCTTGTGGTTTGGCCAAATTGCAAGTTTCGTCCTTGTAGTTCATTAAGTGCAAATATCATCCTTATTTGGCACTGTTACGTTCACTTTTAGTCCTTCATCATTGCAAAAACCGTCCTTGTGGTTTGCCAAATTTCACTGTTGAAGGACCAAAAGTGAATGTAACAGTGCCAAATAAGGACGATATTTGCACTTAATGAACCACAAGGACTAAATGTGCAATTTGGCCAAACCACAAGGACGATTTTTGCAATTTACTCATCATGTTATTTAGTTGTTGAAGTTCATGTTCGAGATTTGTCATATTAGCCTATATATGTGTACCTTCTTTAATTGTTTCTCATTCAAATTGTCCATGAATTGAATGAATAAACTGTACGTTTCCACATAGCTTGATATTAATTTGGTATCCATTTACGCCACCACTTGGCTAATAGACCAAGATTAATTACAAGTATCTAAGAAACAATAATACCAACACCTCCCTCATTTAATGGACCAAATTTGCAAAAAGAAATGTGTGTTAAAAGACGTGGTTATGTACATGTAATATCATTATTATTTCCTTATATCATATTATTGTACGAATTTATTAATTCCATGCATGCAATTAAAAATGGTCCTTTGTAAGTCAATCTTTGACTTATTAACGACTTACAAGAGAATGATTTCAGAAAAGACATAAGTACTAACTTTTTCTTCAAGTATATATAAATGTATAAAGTATAAACATGTAAATAAATCAAAACAATTAAAGAAATATGTAAGCGTTATATAGTTTTGCAATTGGAGACATTATGAGACTAATTATAAAGTGTTATGTAAAAGTAAAAAGAGATTTCTTTTTTATTTAAAATATCATATTTACTCAAATCATAACCACATAAAGCATAATTTACAATGTATGTAAAGCATGTTTTGGATAGATATGAAAATTTTAATTTTTTTAGAGGATATACGAAATCCCAAAAGTAAAAAGAATGAAAAAATATACTCTATTGTTATGTTGTAACAGTTATAATTTTATAACATATATGCAAATGATCTCACGCAAAACTCGAGATTTTGTGATGGGATAATAGAAGATAAATAAATTACCGGAAAAGGGAAATATATAGGCACAAAAATGGAATCAGATTTTTTTTAAAATGTAACAATATATCTTAGCCTAATCCAAAGTGAATCATGCACGTAAAATAGAAGATTGCATGCAAATTTATTCCATATATAAATCATCATCTCCATCTATATAATGACATCCCCTTCGACACCATCTTGTCACACAAACAACCTAAAAAAACAATTAACCGTCTTTTGTTTTGCAAATGATTTCGAAGCGTACTGTTTTGTTGTTCCCATGGTTAGGCCATGGACACATCTCACCTTTCCTTGAACTTGCCAAAGAACTCAATAACTCGGAACGTTTCAAAGTTTACATTTGTTCGACTCCTGCTAACCTTGTTTCGGTCAAGAAAACCTTGAGAAACGAGGGTCTTTCACTGTCGATCCATGTCATAGAACTTCTCCTTCCTGAGTTGCCCGGCCTTCCATCTGAACTTCACTCCACCAATGGTCTCCCGGTCCATCTTATGCCTATTCTCAAACAAGCGTTTGATATGTCAAGCCCTAAGTTCATGGAACTTTTGAAAAATTTAACTCCCGATTTGCTCATATATGACATACTTCAACCGTGGGCTCCTGCGGCTGCCGGTAGCCTTGGAATCCCTTCTGTGGTGTTCATCACTACTAGTGCTGCTGCCTCCATGTATCACTTTCACTTGAACGCCCCCAAAGATGGTGTTGTGTTTCCATACGATGACACAATTTACTATCATAAACATGAGAATGTAAAGGTCGCAAGTAACGCCAAAGAAAAAGAAGAAGATCGTGTCACACAATGTGTTGCTAGCTCATCAAGTATCATTCTTATCAAATCTTTTAAGGAGATCGAAGGTAAGTATGCTAACCACCTTTCTCTTTTGACTGATAAGAAGATTGTCCCAGTTGGTCCACTTGTTGCGGACCCTTATTGTCCTGATACGGAACAAACTACTATGATCATCAAGTGGCTTGACACAAAAGCTATTGGATCTACTGTTTTTGTTTCTTTTGGGAGCGAGTATTTTCTATCTAGTGGTGATTTGGAAGAAATAGCATACGGGCTCGAGATGAGCAATGTGAATTTCATTTGGGTGCTAAGGTTTCCAAAAGGTGATAGAGAAATAGATCTTTCAGAAGCTTTGCCATTAGGATTTCTTGAAAGGGTAAAAAATAGGGGTTTAGTGGTTAAAGGTTGGGCTCCACAATCTAAGATACTAAGACACAAAAATATAGGTGGATTTGTGAGTCATTGTGGTTGGAGTTCAGTACTAGAAGCTATGAAATTTGGCGTGCCAATAGTAGCCATGCCTATGCACCTTGATCAGCCAATTAACTTTCGGTTGGTGGCGGAGGTTGGGGTTGGCTTGGAGGTGGTGAGAGAGGAAGGGCATCTCATACGGAAGAATGTTGCTAATGTTATTCAGGAAGTGGTGGTGAGCGAGCCAGGGGTAGCTGTGAAGGCGAAAGCAAAGACTGTGAAAGATATAATAGAGAAGAACCGGAATAAGGAGATTGGTGCGGCGGTGGACGAGCTGCATCAACTATGCAAAAGTGTTGCTGTCCGAGGTGGGCTAACACTTCAGAGGACTAAAAGTGAAGGATATACTTATGGTACGTATTTAGCTTTTAATTATGATTTCAACCTCTAATTTGTTTTCTTTTTGTACAAGACATGCAGTATATTGCCCCGTGTTACTTATTTAGTTGTTAGTTTTTAAGCGCAAAACCTTACATTTTCAAGTGGTGGTTTTTGTATATTCAGCTCATTCGGATTACTTATATGTTGATCAAGGAGATTTAAAGATGGAGGCTAATAAGTTTACTGAAAAGATATATCAAGAGATGAAAAAGCCAACTGCAGCTTATCAAGAGGTGAAAAAGCCACCAGCAGCTTATCAAGAGGTGAAAAAGCCTCATTTGCCTCCCAAGAGGACGCGGAAGACTAAGTTTTAGTATGGGTTACATTGTTACTATTATTAGTTTTGCAAACTATCTTGGTTTGTTTTTGAAAATATTTTTAACATGATTTTCAAAAAACAAACCCAATTATTTCAGTAGTATTTATTTTCTATGTTTTTGGTTGAACTTAACTACTGATGTTGAAAGATGTCCTTGAGGAAAAGGCTATACCCTCTTTTTGTGTAGCCTAATCATCAAATATTTCAGATACAATATGGATATTATTATCATTTTTTTGGCAGTAATTTTCATACTTATGTTGAGCTTTTATGTAGTCCTAATTTTCTAAGGTGTATGTTTGTAGTAGTTTCAAATGGTTACTAGTTACGGGTATATGTCTACGTTATATGCTTCTCCTTTTTAATAAAATGTTATGTCATATCGCTTTGGTAATCACAGTGATTGCCAAACATCATCTTACGTTCTGAATGAGTGTAATCAGAGAAGAGAATGTATCAGAATTTTATTGAATGAGATGCTTCTGAATTTGGTTTCCTAAAGTTTGGCACATCTAGTCTTGACTGGAACTTGACCAGTTCTACCCATTTAAACCGTTTAGCTCATTGAAAATTTGACCCATTTGATACATGTCCAACATCACACATGCATTATTCTTTGTAAGTAATCTTGATTACGATGACAGTTAATTTTTTCATGTGGCTCTAATATTATTCTTTTATGGGATAGCAGCACTTTTTTCTATAGCTTTAAGACACTTTGTGCTCATACAACTGTTTGTTGATTGATTTGGTGAATGGAGTTAATGCAATGTGGAGCTGCGATGAAGATCGTGATTGTAGTTACCAATTCATCTAATCTAAGTTGTAATTTTTTTTGAAGTTTTTATTTTCAGTCTCAATCTTTTAGAAGAAAAATATGGTTTTTATCTCTAACAAGATGTTAGAAAATTCAAAAACCATGTTTGCAACCTTTTTGGGAATAGGAAATACAAGACAAAACTAGAAAAATGACACACACACACACACAAATTAAAAAATGTATATATCACACTTTTCAAATGCAATAGATACCATCATGTTATTACCAAATGGTTTGTATAAAGTTATTGCATATATAGGAATTTGTTGTTTTTGATGAGGATTCTAAGTTGCAAATACAGGTAATCAACATCACACAAGTGCTCTAACCATTAGACTAATGGTCAATTGATAAATAAATTTAGATATTTGTAGCAGATGTATAATACGATGTAAGAAAAATTCATTCAAATCGCACAAGTTTAATTTTATGGTTTTGATATGAATATTGATCACATATTTTTATAGTTAACATTTTATATATGTGCTCAATTTAGTCTATCGAAAGAAAACAGGCCAGCATCATGTTGCAATTCAAATTATAAGGCTTTTACATCTTGGTTTAGCAAAAACAAAAACTATGTTATGTTGATTAAAACAACGCATAAATGTTACTGATCAAATGCGCATCAAAGCTGATAATCTTCGTTTCCTTGGCTAAAAGTAAGTTAATTTCGAAATTTTATTTTGTAAGTGAGACAAAATTAAAACGTCAAAAAGCATCTATGTATGATTTGTCCTAATAGTAGTACATGTTAGATACATTTAGTGAACTTAAATTGCCATATGGATGATGTTATGGGTGGTGAATCTCCTAGTCCACTTTTAAATCTTTTATTAACATGATAAAGACGATCGTTTATTATTTTATGCTCCATATTTTCTGTTTATTTTTATTTATTTATTTTTTTTTTTTAAACTTTATATTCCTATTTTATATTTTCAGTTTCGCAATTTTAAGCAAAATTATAAAAATAAAAAAGTAAAAAATAAAAGGGTATTAGAAACATGTTAGAGGGTATTAGGGGTGAGAATAAAACCGAAAAAAATCAAAACTGGACCGAAAGCCGAAAAAACCGACCGAAACTAAAACCCGATGGTTTGGTTTTTACCTTTTCAAAAACCGAAAGTTTCGGTTCGGTTTTGGTTTTCGTCCAAAAAACAAACCGTAAAAACCGAACCGAACTGGTTTATTATATAACAGTGCATAAATAATATAATGTAAATTAATAACTAAACAAATATAATATACTTATGTGACAATGATCATACAGTGTGTAAGTTCACTTGCATATGTGTGCCTCATCTTTACGTGTGTAATTGTAGAATTATGAGATAAACATTACTAGGCTTAGATTGACAATAAAATAAAGAAAAATAATCAATTTTACACGAAAATCAAGTTTGTTGGTATAAATTGGTCACACCAAAATATTAGCGGTTAAAAACCGAAAAAACCAAAAAACCAAACCGAACCCGATTAAAAAAACCGAAAAAAAGAACAGCCAAAACCGAATGGTTTCGGTTTTGGATTTTATAAAAACCGAATATTTTGGTTCGGTTTCGGTTTTAGCCAAAAACCAACCCAAACCTAACCATGCATACCCCTAGAGGGTATATATATATAAACATGTTAGAGGGTATATATAACTTATCCCTTACCATATATAAATGTTACTTGACAGTAATACTTTTCTTAGGGTTTTTTTTTTTTTTTTTTTTTTTTTTTTTTTTAAATGTCTTACTAGCCTCTTACTCTTACTGAGTAAGAGGTGGTCAGACATTAGTGTTGTTTGTTTTTTTTCTTTTGAGTAAGACCCGGTCAGACATATAACATCTTACTCAATAAGAGGTGGGAGGCTTGTCTTATTGCCTCTTACTCGATAAAAGATTGAAGATTTGTGTTCGTATAATATATTTGATGGTTTATTAACTATATTATATTTATGATAAAAAGTCTTGTTTCCTATTTACATAAGTTACTTATTATCGCATTGCGTTAGTTTAATAATAAAATGTAGAAACGGGCACTTAAAATCATTAGGACAATTATACAAAAACAAATAACATTATTTCGTTCAGATTTAGTCTTTCTAGCCACCTCTTACCAGTAAGATGTGGTAGTCAGATTCAGAAATAAAACATCTTAATGAAACAAACACACCCTTAATTTCTTTCATTTATACAAGTTTTATATTGTTAAGTGACATGCTAAATCCTCCTATCAAAACCTTCTACTTATCCTGCTACTCACAAGATCATGACAAATGTCAGAACTGACGGTTTGTATGCAGAGAAATAATGAGTGAAAAAATATATATATAATATTGTTGTGTGTGTAAGAAGATTAGTAAGAAGATTTTGTAGGAGGCTTTAGCAATGCTCTATTAACATAGTAATAATTTTATTTGGAAAATAATCATGTTAATTAAACACTATATAACCTATGATCTCATGACACAAGTTAAAAACCTCGTTGTGAAAATGTGTAATATTGATTTGAAAGTTATAATATTAGATCAATCCAAATTCTTTTAAATATAAGTATTTATGAGGTTTCAGGTTTATTGATACAACGAGGGGGAGAAACCCGTCGCGTTGCGGCGGTGGTGTTTGCTAGTTTTTTTACTTGTCATACGAAATCAGACTTGCATTGTGGGAAAAAACGGATAGTAACAAATTTGTGTCCATTAAGCTAACAATTCGAACGTCAATGATACATATGGCAAAGTAGAATCATATATACAAAGCAACTTAGTATATGGATATTAGCTTATGTGCTAGTATCTCAAAATATGTTTGCATACGTTTAGTATTTCCATGGGAACTGCCACCACCCTGTTAATTTTGCACATGAATTACTTGTCACCAGGTGTGCCGATATGGCCATTGGTGGATGCAGCAACAATGATTTGTGTAAGCAGTGTCAGCAATAATCGACATCATTAGCAGCCGCAAGTTGCATCATAAGCACGTAAACTGATGCACAAACTTCTGCTGATGAGGTAATGTTATAGTGGTGATGCAAATGCTGTCACAAAGAATCTGAAATTAAAATATTGTAAAAGAATATTTAAGATTCAAAAATTTGGTAACATTCTTTCATGTACATTCATGATACCATTTCGTTGAATCTTGTGTACGTGCTCAAAGCTACTACATTTAGGCTTTCATTTTAAGAGTCCTTAAATAAGATGCTTGCATGCTTTATTATGTTTGATTTAACCAACTAATATCCATATGATTTAACCTTTAACTTGACTTTCTTATGTGATCTACCAGACAAATAACCAAAACCACTTTACATGGTTACACAATTTTCCTTTTTTTAGGAATCAATTTTTTTTTAATATAAACACTATAAATCTGTTCTGTTTTTAGAGGCTAAAAAGGTCTAAATTGGCCCGGGTAGGCCGTTAAGAGTTATATGTCTAAACAGATCATTTAGCTATCCAAGGTTAGCGTTAGGGAGCTTGGTCCTAACGGTTTCCTCAAACACTTCCCCTAACGGCGCAACACCCAACATAACCGTCCTAATTGACGACATATCATATTTATCAACCACCAATGACTCTTTTTCTAGCTGAATTAGTAATTAAAATACAGTGACAATTCACCTTTGCTAAAAATTTACCTAGTCATCCACTTAAATTCTCATCTGAATTGGCATCTTCGTCATCTTTTCCCTTTATTTTCGCAATCTCAGCGTGCGGCCATTACAGAATCACCTTCCCTTGCAAATCCAAATAACAAAAAAATAAATAAGATTGAAACTTGATTAAAAAAAGGGAAAAAACACACAGACACACACCCCCCCCCCTTTTTGCCAGAAATATAATTAAAAAACTAACCTTTGCGTCTCAAACTAAGCAGAAGGAGTTTGAATACTCAAAACACTTAAATCTGGTTGAAAATAAGCAATCCCAAACATCCTCATAGTAAGCGTTTCAAAGGTTGATTTTTATCCATCTATGTCAAAGAGTGGTGCATTGGCATAGATGCTGTTGATGCTGATAATGCAGAAACCATATACTATTATATATGCCCTCTTCAACATATCCATGAGTAACTCCAAGTTTCTGAGTATGTCATAAGTCCATAACTACTCCATCTATAAAATATGAAATTAGTAAATACAAAATGAATCACAAAAACAACATTAGGATTTATCCTATAGTTGGGGAAAGTAAAAAAGTATATTAACCACTTTTCTCATAAGTTTCACCTTAGAAATGACATACGTTTAAAATCTAGGAAGTGAGCATACCTTTATTGAGCTTAATCAACATCTTCATTTTCTTCAAAGCAAGTGCCCTGTTCAATCGAAATTCAAACTAATTACGATAAATAAAGGCAACAACATAGTTCAATATAAATACGTAGATCACAACAAAGTCATATATAGGTCACATCGAGCTCGCTTTTCTCTCCAAAGGTACTGGCCTGTTCTGCAAGAATAAGCTGATGACCAATGTGACATTACAAACTTTTTATTCGGTTATATTTAGGACATGTACGAAAACTGTTGGTGTGAGTTCATGTACTTGTTTAACCGTGTGTTTCGAGAACCCAACATCGACTTTTACATTTGAAGCTAACAGAAAAAAAAGTTTAAATACTTTTAGCGGTTTAAAGTAAGATTGAAAAGTGTCTTTGTTTTCATTTAGGCGCATCCTAATTACTGTTTGTTACAACTATGCGTGTGGTGTATCTATGCATGCTTGTCCAATTCGCTATACTAATGGCATACAGAAGGCTTTAACACAAACCATGGACATAATAAGTTAATAAGTCGCTGTATCTAGTTAGGTGGCTGTAAATAAGCGCTTGCAATAAGTAGTTAGCCACATGGTTATCATTTTTAAGAAAGTTAATTGGTTAAAAATAAGTCATCCCATCCACGTCGACAACATTTTTTGGCATTACCAATTTAGACCTTTCATTCACAACAGCGGCTATTTAATAGAAATGAATATCTAAGACAACATCATACATAAGATATGAATTTATCGCACTGTCACCTGTGGGTCGAACTCAATGATTTGATGACCACAGGTTTGTTGGCTAGGCATTTTCTGTTACGTAAATATATCTATGAAAGAAGAGTGTATACCTGAGGCACTTGGTCTAGCTTACTGATAATATAGAGACAAACATCTGGGAACTCATCCTTTAGAAGTGATAGAAATATAGAAAGGAGTTGTTCAATTGTTGCTTCCTGCAAATTAATAGAAAACAGAATATCAGTACTGTCAATATGCCATTGTAAGGAAAAAAACAACTGTGAATATAAGTTCCATAATATCGTCACTTTTCCGAGAACAGGGGCCGTACCCATAATAACAGAGGCGAGAGCTGACCTCACATGCTGAGAAGAATCCAATGACAATTCCTACATGGCATAGGAAGAAGTAAGATAGCTGAACAAAAAGATTAGGTCAATTATATTAAGTTGTATTAGCTTTATATAGCAACATACCTTCACACATGGAAGAATATGCTGAATTGTAAGTTCTGAATTGAGGATCCGAGAGAATTTGGTGACCTCACCAGCAGCTGCAATACGTACTTCAGCTTCGCTATCTCTCAGCAGCCTTACGTACGCTGGAACCAACGCCGACCTATTAATTTTTTTAAAAACAGCAAATTGAGCTTATTTTTATTAGTCTAATCAGCATGAGACTATCCAAAAAACTGTAAGAATATATAAATATACTCTGAACTGTTATTCATGTTATTCTAATCATTAACAAAACTACCTTAACTTTTAAGGAGCAATAAACGAAAACACAAAAAGTGCTTTACCAATACTTCTACCTGTATTGGAGTATTTAACTATTTAGACTATGAGAATATATTAGCTACAATATTTTGTAGCTAATTGGCTACAATATTGTGCTTCAAATTGTGGGTCCCTGACTTTTTTTTGTGGGTGCTAAGTTATTTTCGCGGGCCCCTAATTAATTTCTTGTGTATTTTTTGTGAAGGATTGTAGCTAATTGGTTAAAAAAATTGTAGCCAAGATATCCCCACTTAGACTATTGATCTAATATCATTATGCAATATATACACAGCTGCCCAACATAAAGATTATCTTTATAATACAATTCTGAATTGAGGATCCCTACTTAGAGTGCATCGACAATTATTTGTTTATACCTTTGGGAACAGTTCTTTATAACTCTAAGTAGGGGTGAGCAAAACAAACCGAAAAAACCGAAAACCAAAAAAAACGAATCGAAAAAATCGACCGAAACTAAAAACCGAAAGTTCGGTTTTTACTTTTTCAGAAACCGAAAAATGCGGTTCGGTTTCGGTTTTCGTCCAAAAACTAAACCGCAAAAACCGAACCGAACCGAACCAGTTTTATTATATAATAATATCTAATTAATATATTATGATTAAATAACTAAATAAATCAAATTCATAAATTCATATTGATTTTGTGAGTTGATTTATAATATATTTATCTTAACATTTATATTTATATGTGTGTTTGTCGTGTCGCGTGTTTTGTGTGAATATATCAATAAATATTCGATAATGATTATACTACGTGTATGTTCACTTGTATGTGTATGTCTCATTTATATGTTTGTAATTGTAGAATTATGCAAAAAACATTATTGTGCTTAGATTGAAAAAAAAATAAATAAAGAAGAATAACTAATTTTGTACGTAAAACAAGTTTGTTGGTATAATTTGGCCTTACCATAATATTAACGGTTAGAAACCGAAAAATCGAACCGAAACCGATAACAAACCGAAAAAAACGAACCGCCAAAAACCGAACGGTTTCGATTTTGGGTTCTACAAAAACAGAACATTGTGGTTCAGTTTCGGTTTTAGCCAAAAACCGACCAAACTGAACCGTGCACACCCCTAACTTTAAGTGAGTGCACCGAAAATCATTTGTTTATAACTTTGGGAACAATTCCTTTGCGAATTGTTATATAAAGAGAATTTGGGTAGTGATATGATCAATTAATTATATTTATTTTTTTAAACTAAAACTTTGTTAATGAGACAGCTAGCTGTTGTGGGGCAATTGCATGCATGATAATGATCTTCTAATGATTGTGGTTGGCTTAGAAAGGTTGACTTTCTATTTTAAGTAGTGAGTTTTATCGTTTGACTTTTCTAGTTCGTCGTGAAATCAATGTCGTCTTAAGTTATGTCTTTTCCTTTGTTACTTTGGGGGACTTTTAGTTAGACGTAGTAGACCTTTAGTTTAAATCTTTTTAATTCGTTTTAACTTCTGTTTTGCTAGGTATGGAAGCTTCCAAATAAATACCCCGTAGCTACCGATACTTATATTCAGAGCCGGAGAAAAGAAGGGGGCAGGGTGTCTTTAACGAAAAAAATTGTAGTGTAAAAGTTTCAAAATATCTTGCTATTTTGTAATTTTCCTCCCTTTAACGAAAAGATTGATAGTGTAGTCTATCAGTATTAAAAATTTTTCACTCGATCATAACTTTTTGCTCTGCCCCTAGATATTGCTAACCATAACTTTTTGGCTCCGCCCCATGGTATTCTTAAAGCCGTGTCGTTAACACTGGGTAAGAATATAACTATCGGTATCTTACTTCTCTATATCCCGCGCTTCTATCGGATTGTGTATTGTATTCGTTGTTATTTCTTACTTTCTTATGAAACAACTTATACAAACAAAGCTAAATCTTTGATACTTAATATGCTTCCAATTAGTTAAGGACTTAAGATGTTAGCATAGCACCAAAGGGCTTGTGTGCTAATGGTATCTTATGTTGTGTGAAAAACTCTCAAATCAAATGGTTGTGGGTTCTAGTCCATTTTAAGACGTGTAAGATAGATTGTGGTGTATATTATTTGAGATAAATAGTTGTCTTTCTAAAAAAACGCTAGCATAGCGAACTATGTAACTGTGTTCCAAATTTTATTTAGATGTACATACTTTTCAGTATTGGAGGGAAGAATATTGAGTCATGACTTGCATATCACCCACTATCTTATATGAATGGGGAAAGATTTGCCTCTTTCTCTCCTTTAAAAGTGGAGTATAGAATTTTCACAACCAAAAGGGAAAGAATGTGAAGTTGCACTCATAACTCATTTCCAGTAAAATTATACAACTTGTTATAAAAAATATAAACATTTTTTCTTAAATTTTATGTAGATGTTTGTAAAAGAGTCAATGATTATACAAAAAGAGTTCCTCGCTAGATCATATAGTAATAAGTGTCAATTCTAATATGTACAAAGCTTTAGGAAATTTCACCAACTTCACTTTTTACTATTCAAATATCATCTCTTCTAACTAAACTTCTTCTCATTAGTTGAAATGCAATTATGCAAACTGAACATTTATTATGAAACGGATGGAGTAAATTGTTCTAACTTTTTTGGGTGATCAACATGAACCTCACTCACTTTGCATGCGAGACCCATATGTTGTGGTCTCTACCCAAACCCACCATAACTTTTAAGTTACCACTAATCGTGGCCCAACCCCATCTTATCTCGATCTCCCATGTTTGACAAGACTAAATACATAACCTTTGAGACTAAAGAGTCAACCAGAATCTTAATTATAACCCCAATTTAGTGACATTCATTCATGCATCTTTTACTTATTTGTCATAAAAAAGACATACCACAAACATATGTTGTCTCAAATTTGTATTCATAGTCTTTTCCACGTATTCGTGATCGACATTCGATCAATCTAATTTCCTTGCTTCTCACAGTGGCTGTGTACAACTACCTACACTCACCCTCAGTGACGGAAACAAGATGGTTCCTAGGGCGTCCTATGATACCTATGCATTTTTGCAACGTAGTGTTAATTCTTGTAAAAAATCTTAAATTTTCATAAATGCACCCGGTGTCCCAAAAATGTTTAGTAGGCCATTTCATGTATGTATGTCTATGTGTGTACAAGTATACATGTGTTTGTATACACATATTTATCCATGTATGTATTTATATGTAAATTATTTGACAAGCTAGCATGATGTATACGTCCATATATGTGAGGAAATGATTGCCGGAAATGGGGTGGGAGATTTAGGGGCCGTTTAGTTGGAGAGAAATACTCCATTTTTCTAGAAAATTTTTCCTATGAAAAAGGAAAAACTGAAAATCCGTTTAGTTGCACTTTTTTTCAATAATTTTCCAAAAACATGAAATTCTCATTTTCCAATTTCTAATAGAAAAAATGAAAATACCATTTCACCCTTCTCACTTTTTTCATTTCACAAATAATAACACCATTTCCTTTCACTTTTCTCACTTTTTTCATTTCCCAAATATAAGTTCAACTAAACGGATTTTCAAATTTCTCAACTCTTCTCTAGAGGAGAAAAACCATTCCCTTCTCTAGGAATTTAGAAACGGAAAAACAGGAAAAATTTTCACCAACTAAACGGCCCTTTAGTTCCGAAAAAATCTATAAAAGTTTGGAGCACCTATACAAAGTGGACCATGTATATATATATACACAGGATCTCAAATGAGAAAATAAAAGTTTTAAAGAATAGATCATAATTTTGGTAACGCGCGTGTTTGCTTTATTATCCAGCTGGCAATGTTTTAAAAATATAAATATCATAGAAAGTGATATCATGAGTAACTATGAACTCAAAAAGGCAACTAGCTCATTTGAATTCGAACACAATAACAAACTAGCTAGTCATAATATTATCCATAAAGTTTGTGATTTTGCCCTTGTTAATGGTCGTGCATGACAATTTAGAAGCGGTGATCAATGAGCTTTTAGTGATGTGATTTTTAATCCTCATTTTGTAAGTAACAAGTAGTTTTATATGAAATAGTATGTAAAATCGTTGAACATTTAAGAGTTGTTTTACATATTATAATTACAACTGCAACTAAATTAACAAACGTTTTTGTAAAAAAAATACATCTACTGTTCACAGCTATATGTTACTATCTTTGTCAAACATGCACATAACTTATGATTCTATTTAAAAGTAACTAGAAGATATGCATATGATTACACATTTACACCAACTAATGACTCACTGACTTGATAATATATCAGTTTAATATTCCAAATCTAGTTAAAAAATAAGACGATTCTTTTTAACAAAATGGTGCAAATGGATGAAATGGTCCATACCCACCAAAGCATATAAATACAATCACATTGTTGGCTTGGTGAAAGCAAAGCCCCATTTTTGACTTTTTTCTCAAATGTCAACCATTGTTTACACTATATTTCCCACTATATATACAACCCATTTTACCTAATACATCTTCACACCCAAATATTATTCTCTCTATAAAGTCAACGCCTTTTATAACTTGCTTTCCAAGGTCAAAAGATATTCATTCATACATATTATATATATTGCATTTTAAGTTTTGTTTATATGGATGATGCATGGGATTTGCATGCAGTGGTGAGGAGTTGCACCACTGGGACTGCCGCAGATACTTCTGCGGCAGTTAATGCCACCAAGGTGGAAGATTACGATGATGGTAGTTATAATTTGGAGGTTTTGGCGTCCGGAAATGAAGATAACACATTTTTGTATCCGGCGTTTGGTAAGTTTTCTGGTGGATTGGAAGATGTTTACAAAGCGGGATGTGGTGGGACATTGCAGAGCGCCAGGGCGACTACCTCGATGGCTAATGTTGCCATTGATCTTGAGCAATTGCCGATGTTGACAGACTCTCATTCCTTTTCTTTGCATGCCATGGATTCTCAATCTGCACGGCCTAGAAAAAGGTATTAGTTACGTTACATAAGTTTTTTGAGTGACCAACTCGTACGGTCATATACAGTTACACACACCCTATAAGTGGTGCTAAACAGCACCTTAACCGGATATAAAAAAGAAAGACCTAAAAAGTCAAAATGAGACAATAATTTTGGGACGGAGGTAGTACTTATATATGGTTTAAATTTGTAGGAAAAACCAAGAGAAGACAGTGTTTCAGTTGACACAAGAAGAGTTGAGTAATGATCTTTGGGCATGGAGGAAATATGGTCAAAAACCTATCAAAGGCTCCCCCTTTCCAAGGTATTTTTCGAAAAAAATTAAGTGCCAAAATCAAACCATTTTAGTACAAAATTGATATATTAAGAGTTTTGTTTTGTAAATTTGGATATTTTCAGAAACTATTATAGATGTAGCACAACAAAAGCTTGTGGAGCAAAGAAACAAGTCGAACGTAGTCCCGTGGATTCAAACATCTTCATTGTTTCATATTCCGGCGAGCACATTCACCCTCGACCCACTCACCGAAGCTCGTTAGCCGGAAGCACGAGAAGTAATAAATTCAATACAGAAAACAACAACAAACCACTTATCTCACTCAGCATTTCTTCTACGACCAATTTTATTGAACACCCTCCATGCTCGTCTTCTTCTCCAGCTTCTGCTTCAAGTTTTTCTCCTACGACGTCTTTTAAGGAGGATGAATGTGAAATAAATGAAGATGAATATGAAGAAACTGTACTTGTTCCGAATATGGGCATGCATGAAGATGTACTAAAGAAGTTTCGGGACATGAGTGGTGGCGGTGGTGGTAGCTTCTGATATGATGCTCAAGCACCACGTTCAACGAAAGGACCGTGAAGCTAGGCTGCTGGGCGTGCTATCGGAGAATTGGTTACTAATCTCCAGACTTTGATCGAGTACAAAAATAAAAATTCTAGGATTCTTTAAACATATTTTTATACCAAAACGACTAGGCATTTTGGAAATTCCGAATTACTACTTTTCTGAAGAAATAAGACAAAGCAACTCTTTGTAGATTAGTTTTTCTTAAGGCTCCATAGATGTAGCACATTGCCAATTTGTATGGGATGATAAGATTGTATGTTAGTCTTCTATGTGTTAAACTATATCAAATAGGAGATTTGATGTTTTTCACAAGTTTTTGTAAACTTTAAAGAATTGCAAAATTTGTCGTGTTGTTTGTCCAAATTGCAGATTTAGTCCATATCTTTTTAAAAGCGTAGATGCGGTCCTTATAAAAAACTTTTGGCGTGGATATAGTCTCTAGCTCAAAGTGAAATGACTAAATACCTTTGTGCGGGGGTTGGATATGGAGAGTCATTTTACTTTTAGCCAGAGACTATATTCACACCAAAAGTTTCTATTAGGGACTATGCGTGCACTTTTCAAACGACACGGATTCAATCTGCAATTTGAGCAAACAACAAGGACCATTTTTGCAATTTACTCGGGTTTAAATAAAGATTTAATTAAGAAAAGTCAAGGTTGCAAAAATAACGAATCGTTAGTCAGTTGATCGACTTTCTTGTAGCTTGTAATTGGTTTAAGCGGAATTGATCGATAATTAATCGGATTGACATTTCCGGCAAGGTTTGGGTATTTTCGGCGAGTTTTGAACGTTTCTAGCTAGATTTGCCTTTAAAATAAATCGTAATAAATATAAACAACTGACTGTAAGCGATTAAAACAAATTTTTTTTTAATCCCTTCAAAATTTACATGTTTCTGGCAAGTTTGACCACTATTGACTGTTGTTAACCACAGTTGACTGATTTGTGTGACTGAGTTGCATAAATCAAAAAGTCCGGTGACCGATTAGCTCCTAAACGGCGATTAATCGGCCTTGTTTTTTTTTTTTTTTTTTTTTTTTTTTAAAGAAAGAAATACAACCAAAAACTTACTTTAGATGTCTTTGTTAAGATGTTAAGTGTTCATAATTGAATATTGGAATTTGTTTAATAAAACTAAGTACTAGTATTGGATAAATCGTTTTAGCCTTTAACACTCTTAAGTGTTATAGTGATAGTTAACTATGCTAGTATATTAGTTGTTAGTTTGATCTTGAACATATGATGACATACCTATTTAAAATTTGAATTGTATACATTAGTGGGCTGACCTCACACGTTACCGCGTCGTCTTCAGCAAGGCTTGCTGTTTTGCGTTCTAATTCATCTATACGCATTGATGGTTTGTGGAGACAAATGACCCGATTTCTTAACTATGGTTGCGACAACCAAAGGCAAAGACCAATGCACCAAAAGCCGCAAATCAAACACGTTAACGCGTGCATGGTCATTTTAGTTTAGGACTTCGGCCTCTAGTGTATTATTGTAGCTGACGACTCGTCAAATGATACTAAACCCCCTCTTGTGAAGCAAAATCCATTTTCTCAAATTTTGTACAAGTCGCATATATACTCCTTGTGAAAATTAAACCTTCTTTGATCGTATGTGATACTACTATATAACTTGATTATCCAAGTGCAGTAGTAGCCTGAGACTGAGGCTAATGAAACATACATTTATATGACAGTACTTTTAATTATGAGTGTGATGCTAGAAATTGTGGCCAGCGTACCACAACTTCTATAACCAAACCACGACAGCAAGAGCCATTGCGCCCGTTTTTGCAAGCATTGACAAATGCACGAATGGACAATTAATCAAGAAGGTTATGTGGATATAGTAATGTGAATAATAGGTTGGTAAATGAACAATTGCATATGAGGAAAGTAAAATCATTTGCTAGCAATGTAAAATATAATAAATATAAGAATATATAGTTTAGCTAGCTTAGGACCAAGCCGGTTCAATCCATGCATTATGTGGGAGATGTTTTATTGTTCCAAAGAAATCCTTAAAACTTCCCGAGATATTACTACCATCGAAAGTGTGAAACTTGCGTGTTTCGAGAGAATAAAACGCTATCTTCCCGGAATGCAATCTTGGAAAATATATCTTGTTCTCCATCTTTGGTGTTCTGGCTTCCATACATAGACATGTTTTATCACCGATATAAATCATGTGCCTTCCTATATCATCTATTTTCTCCCATTTACCAGCATCCTCATTTGGTATGAATACTTCGACGGATTCTCCAAACTCGCCCACAATAACCAGTGTAAGATGTTGATCACATTTATATTGATGATCACATTTCACTAGGAAATATCGTGCCTTTGATGTGCAGCAACTTATTGGGGCTTCCTCTAGAACACCCTTCCATATCAAATTATCATCTCCAACGGCAAATTCTTCGAAAACATGAATTCCTTTACCGTTACACAATGCATATGCATTAACACCGTAGAATGCTGGAAAGCTATAAAGATATGGATTGTCATTACCAAAATTAAGAGCATATTTATGCCAGGATGATTCTCGACCTACAAAGTGGATATGAACATGGCATTCATTTTCTGATGTAAATCCAACAACCATACAATTAGGAGAAGTAGGTGGTGCCGAGAAATCAAAGCTCTCTAGATAAGGATCCCGTGGAAGCTCGCGAGTATCACTTGTGAAGGGGTTAAAGAAAAAGAGAGGCCCGTCATATTTCCGCATCAGCAGCCAACCATACCTTGAACAATGTATTTTTAGTTCACCAATCAATGCTAATTCTCGAGGTGTTTTTATAAAATACTTGTCATCAAACATAGGATCAATAAGAGTAATAGTGTGCTTTCCAAACACCATTAGCCAAGGTGAGACTAATGAATATGCCTGCAATTGGAGCCTCTTTGATACTGTTTTATTGCTCCATTGTATTATAGGTGCTGCTAAATAGCACAGTTTGCATGAAGCACGAAAGTTCATGTATTCCACACCAACAGAATACGCCATAATCATCTCCAAAACGCCAATGGGAAGATTGAGCAAGTGTGATTCATATGTCATGCCAATAAATTCAACCTCGTGACTCTTAACTTTACTTACTACCATCTCATCTTTTTTGTCCTCTTCTTGTTTATGATCGCCTTCTAACAACCTACATAAAAAATATAATTTGTCAAGATATTTTCCTGCTACAAATAAAACAAGAGTAGATTACAAAAACCATCCTTGTGGTTTGGTGATAGAAAGTAGAAACCGAAATTGTTCCTCACTGATACTAATTGGCATAATTTGGTCCCTAACTGCAAGGTTTGCTTTCGTTTTTTGGTCTGTTGTCGGTTACCTTTGAAAGACGACAGGCGAAACTAATTACACATACGAAGGACCAAAAGTACTCAAGGAACGATTTTCGTTATATAACCATTTATGTAAATAACATCACAAAGATACAATATCCATTTATTTTAACTAACTAGAGGAACGACTTATGTAATTTACTGAGAAAACAATGTTAGTAATACAATACCTTTTGCATTCAAGCATTGCCCAAGTAGACATATGGCTTGTTCCTGCTAAACAAGGCATAGATGATAAGGAGATTGTTTTATCTTTGACGTGATACGAGTATATTCTCCCATTTTCACCGAGAATATGTATATAGCCCCCCAACTCTGACCTAATTGCAAGGCTGTGAAATTCTGGGTAAAGATAACCATTGATTTCCAAGGAAATAGTTGCGTCTTTGAGGTCTTCCAGTTCTTCCCAAGTCTTACCATTCATGTCAAGTTTGAACAAATACACATTGCCAATAGTTTCTGTAACCTCCTCAAAACCCTCGAAATCTATGTATATGCAAAATACATCTTTACAAGTTCCAACAAGATAAGAATGCCGCCTGTGACCATTTAAGCTAAGATCCGGAAACTCCAATAATGACAACAGATTTATCGCAACACTTGTATCCTTAACCACGATGCTTAACTCTACAAGATCACCGGTTATGACAGAGGAATATACTTTACCATTGCAACAAGTTAGACACTTCAGAAAACCATCAACACCGGTTACTTTTTTGACCTGTTTAGCATATGAAATTTCAGTCCATCTTAATTTCTTTTTTTTAGGGTGTAGTCTACAAAACACGAAGTGGGGTTTTTCGGTTCTTGTCATTAGAAGAATTGAATTGGGATCATCAGGAGGGGAAGTCAAACAACAATAATCTATATCATCATCATCATCATCGGAGTCTGATTGTTTATAAATCAAAGGTGGGAGATTGATGAACTTTGATGTGAAAGGATTCCAAAGAGACCACATGACATTGTGTGGATGGTCGGCAAGAAGCACCCAGCCGTAGAAACACCCTCGGACATGTTTCCCAAGCAACTCAGGGACTCGACATCGATAATGACAAAGCGGGTCATGTACATTGTAGAAAATCTGAACTTCTGTTTCATCTTCGGCATCGAGGTTCTGAGCAACAAGCCACTGATGATTTGCGGACAGGGGAGGTATTTGATCGTATACCGAACTACAACATATCTGCTTTTGTTCCATCCTAAGATGGATTTTCTTTCCTGGATCAAAATACACCTTGGTAAGATGCAACAATAAATTTTAAGCAACACAGAAAAATAGAAAAATATTTTTACTACTTATATATTGAGATTGCATACCAGTCTATAGGATGCAACTATAGTTGAATTTGAAGTATATAAGTCATTACAAAATACACAATTGTTTTTATGAAAAAGGAGGGAAATATAACCTTTAATTATGAAAAAAAAGGAGTTTCTTGAACTTATCAGTGCTATATACAGACTAAAAAACAAGGTGATCCTATCTCTCCGTGTCTCTTCATACTTGTTATGGAAGTTCTATCACTGATTATGACAAGAATGGTTCAAGACAGCAGATATTTTAAGTACCATTATGGGTGTAAACAGCTAAAGCTAACTCATCTGTGTATGGCAGATGAATTTTAGTTTTCTGTCATGAAGATGTGACTTCAGCTAAAGCTAACTCAGGAATGTAACATTGCTTTGTAAACATCTTTAAAATATTGCAGCCAAAAAAGATACTTTATGCTTGGTCTCAATTGCTTTATGGTTTTTGGATAGTTTTTTAGTTGAATTTTGGTTAACTTGTTATTAGACAACAGGTGCTAAGGGGTCTGCTCTATTCGAGTCAAGCCGAGCTCGAGTTTGACAGGTTTGAGCTCGGCTCGAAAGTTATAAGGTAGGCTTAAGCTTGCCTTGATAGTTTGACGAGCTTTAATCATCCATGCTTGAGCTCGGCTTGAGTAAGGCTCGAGCTCGGCTCGAAAATCTATTTATTTATATTATAAACATTAATTTTGATAGCCAAATTCATTAATAAATTCAAGAAAATACGCAATTAACTCAAGAGCAAAGAACTTATACAAAACATTCGGCAGAATTAGAGTTTAAATAGTCCCTCTACAAATATTTAGTTACTATACCAATATTCACGTTAGACTTAAGGTTGCTTATATAAATATGCAGAATAAAAATGTATATGGTCCTAAAGGCTCGAAAAGCTTGAGCTCGAGCTATTAAAAGCTCGAATTCGGCTTGTTATGCATTTTGAGTTGGGTTATTGGGCTCGGGCTTGAGCTTGAGCTCGATAAAAGCTCGTGCGATCGAGTTAAGCTCAAGCTCAAACTGCTTGATAAAAACTTGACTTGTTTGCAATCCTAGTCCTAATAGGTCTGTTCCTAGCTAAAGTTTTGTCTAATTTGTAAGTTGTTTATATTTTTGGTGATACTAAAATTCACTTTTAACCAAGATGAAAAGGTAGAATTTATCCTTAAATTAATATATACACTGCAATTAACTCACAAAATTAATAATTAACACTAATGTATCACATATATCAAGATCAGTAATTTGAGCTCTTAGATTGAAACTTTATATCTTAAATTACACAAGTTAAGATTAAAAGATTGAGTTCAGACCTTAAACTTCGACTGATGTATAAAAATCGCAGCTTTATAATAAATTAGTCTAACGTCTTTTTTTCTTCCCCTTATTTGGAAAACCAATTAAGTTATATATTATGAATCGATGATTACACTCCTAATCCTGTTACAATTCGGTGGCCCAGCCCAATTTCTTTGTATTAGTTTCCTAGAGTTTAGTTCATTGTAGATCAATTTTTTTTCAAAGATCAAATGGTAAGATCTCTACCCTCCATTCCCTTTCATCCAATGGCTGATATTAAATAAGTCTTTTAAATAAAATAAACACAGAAGGGCAAAACAGTTATTTCATACCAAAAATATACCACGTGCCTGGCACATTTATCCCATTATCAAAAACACTCACACTTCTCTCAACTACCCTTGCCTCATTCAATCTCCCCACTCCAATTGTCTCTCTCATCCACTCTCCTATTAACACACGCACAAACACATAGCTATTTTAACCACCTAACTCTCGGTTTTCCCCCAAAATCATCATATGCATTTGGTTAAATCATAACAACGATCAATATTACGGGTATTTGAAAGGAAATCGCAAAGAATAAGAACGCTACTGGTAAAATTTCAACTCGATCTTGATGTATTTTTTTTATTGTATATATTACACCGATTTGATATTGATGTAGTCATTTTGTGATTGTGTAATAAAATTTAAGTTTAATGATGACGTTACAAATTGAATTATTGTTAGCTTTTTAGCTTAAGCACTAGTTATACATCTGGTGGATTATTTAGTTTAATAATTTGTTAGTAGATATTGGTATTGACATGATTTGGTAAAGATGTATCATGTTTAATTGCTTGATGTTTCAAATTTGCTATCTAAAGTAGTCGTGCACTGGTTAGTTAAGATGTTTTGTAAGCTATGAGTTAGGTGATGGTAGAAAACTTGGGATGCGTGATTTTAAAGGAATTAGTTGCAGATTGTTAAGAGTTACAGAGATTTAATGGTTTAGATCGGTAATGTTGTTCTAAACACGTGTAGTTAGATCTTTGTTTTCTGTATGCTCATGTTATAATTTGTTTATTAGGTATAAAAATGCAGTAATAAGTGTTAAAGTGATGATATTATAATCCGTTAAATAATTTAGTTAGATCTACAGAGTAAACTGGTAGTCATTAAGTGTGTGCTTAATGATCGTTATAATATGTTTGTATGATCTACACTCGTAAATGAACGTATGATATTATAATATGCTGCAAATATAGTAAGATCCAATAGTAGTTAGTATAGTTTGTTTACGGTTGAACTCGTGATCATTGAAATAATATGATTTTGGTTCAGTAAATTGTGAAATGATATAATCTGGTGTTTTTATTATTGGATCTAGTTATGCAAATTTCAAATCTGTTATTGGTCGAAAAATGAATGACATTGTTTAGAACAGTGAGATTTTGCCTTACCGATAAGTAAGTCTATGAATTAAGTGTAAATGTTATGTTAACGGTGGAATGTTTTGTTTGGATCAGTGAGATGATTCTACTTCACCCTAAAATGAATTTATGGATTAAGTATGATGTGTATATGAGAATGTTTGGGATTTCTCATTTTAAATTAGATTAGCAGTTTGGCGTGTTTAGATCGCCTATAATGCTTCTGCTTATAACGCTCACTTTGGATCAAAATTGCAATAATTATGAGGTTCAGCAAGTTATAAGTTTGGTGATGATTGAAAATTAACTTAGATGGTTTGGATGCATAACTGTGGAATAATCAGTTTCCTAAAGGTAGAGTTATGCAGGTGTATGTATGTGGATCACGTTGTTTAGTTGGGAAAATACTTGCAATATGTATATGTAAATAGTTTTATTTGACACATATGAATGAGTTAGAGATGTCCTTGTAGCAGAGAAGGTTTAAAAAACTTATAATTTAGTATTGATTTGTTAAACCAGCTAGTAAACATGGGTTTAAGTAGTGTTCAAGTTGACCTACTTAATTGGAGTGGGACATCTTGTGTTTATAAATCTTGATAACGTCACCTCTTATTGTTGACCACACCAAGTGTATTTACTTTAGAAGTTGACACACAAAAACTGGTATAAACCGTCAACAAGAATATATTATGGAATTAGTTGAAACACAAACACCATCTGCTGATGTTGTGGCCCCTGATGTTGTGATTTAAGCATAAAGTTATTTATAAGTAGTTAATTCACATGTAATTTAACTTATAATTAAAAGTAGTTTAACTTTTCTTACAAATCTGTCAATTGTTTTATGCAGGTCTTGCAGAATCTAAAACAACATCTTCCCAAAGGTGAAGCTTGAGCCAAAGGCGAAGCCTGCTGAGCTGCCTTGGCCTGATGTTGAAAAATATGAACAAGAACTCAAAAGTAATGTGCATCCGCTGATATTCTCTATAAAAATAAGCAGGCATCGAAGCCACAAGTAGATGAAGGAGATCATTGAGAGCGCAATCATGGCTAGGAAGGAACGCGTTCAAAGATAGGGAACTATTTTCTAATATTGTTTGTTTTTTTAGGTCTTTTGTGTTTTAATGCAAGTACTTGGCTTATCAAACTTTGTTGGTATATGAAAAGTGAGAGTGTAGTTATAGACAAGTATTTAGTACCAAGTTTCTGGGAATGAATGTTTAAAAGGAATGAATGTTTTAAATAGTTCTCTTTAAGTACGTATTATATATGTGAATAACAAGTGATTTGACCCAAATCACAAGTGATTTGTCACAAATCACAAGTGATTTGGCACAAATCACAAGTGATTTAACTCAAATCACCGACTTTTGTGAAATGAATGTCTTATATACATTTTCTTAATTGTTTTAGCAGGTTGTGTATAATACATGATTCACTTGTGATTATTTCTCATCTCACAGGTGATGTAATATGTGTCAGTAGCAAATAGACTTGCAAGTGTACAAAGAAATTTTGAACAAATTATCAAAGAAGATTGAATTCAATCAAAAAGTTTATTCAAGTAACAATCCACACTCAAAATCTAACTCTAGCAACAATACCACAATAATCTAAATGAATAAAAACTTATATGCATTTGTGAAGTAGATAAACAATCATCTTGCAGCAATGTTATTCATTACTTGTGCAGTGAATTTCCTCTTTGGACATTACGAACAACTCTTTTGGGTATGCACATTAGTACCCTCTTCACAATTTCCACATTTCCTCTTCGGCTTCAAACTAACTGTCAATTATTCCTCTTTTCCATTCTTCCTATGTACAGTTCTTGCACCACCTTTGTTTCTAGAAAATCATACATTTCTTGAATTTCTTCAACAGTTTTTGATTTTGGAACTTCTCAAAATGTACCTTTCTTGAATCTCTTCACTGTCACTAGTCTTGAAAACACATAATATGTGGTGACATTGAAAACCAAATCAAAGGAAATGTCTTCAAGTACCTACACCATGAAGCCATCTTCTACGCAGTACCTTAATACAACAATACACGAATGAAAGAACATGAATTCAGAATTGTTCTCATGCGTAAATTACATTTCATTTCATTTGAGAATCACATGTGATTTTGTATATGTCTTTAGATTTTATGAATCATACATAATCACATTTAGATCTTTCCATAGCATTGACATTTATTTTCTTTGTTTCGAACATAGGGTTGATATGTAAACATCCTTTTCAACCACTTATGTTCTATTAGGCCAAAATATTTAATTAAGTTTACCCGCTCTTCCTCAAATTTTCAACGGTTCTATGAACATATTCCACATAGTTCGTGAAGCTTTTGAAGTCGGTTTCATCATTAAGCTCATAAATCCAACTCACAAATCTGTCAGATAATAGAATCTAATGGTTACTTTCTAAATTTTGAGTTATGTCCATATTCTGCAAAATCGCTTATGATTTACACAAAATCACTTGTGATTTACGCAAAATCACTTGTGATTTACGCAAAATCACTTGTGATTTACCCGAAATCACTTGTGATTTAGGCAAAATCACTTTTAATTTACGCAAAATCACTTGTGATTTACCCGAAATCACTTGAGATTTACCTGAAATCACTAGTGATTTAGGAGAAATCACTTGTGATTTGTGCAAAATCACTTGCGATTGTGGGTACAATCAAATAATTATGAGACTTGCAGGCTTAGTTCTAAACTCTAAACATGTGCGAAACACACATGATTTACTCATTTTTAAATATAAACAATATCACGTGTGATTTCACTATATACTTCATAATAATGCATTCATAATCATAACTAAACAAATTTAAGCTAATCACATGTGATTTACCTTTAAGAAGTTCTTACTCTTTGTTTTCAGGATACACATCTGTTTCTTCAACATTCATACTCTCAAGACCTTGTTTCAAAAACCTAAACATATACAACATTCATACCTTCTAGAACTTCTTCAACACTCCAAACTCGTTCCATATCTTCATTGTTCGTAGTTTTGATAATTTTGATGAGATTTGAGTTGTGATTTTTCGTAATTGTGTTCGATCACGAATTTTTTTGTGAAGAAATCGAGTGTAATTGAATGATTTTCAAACGAATTTGATGATAAATGTTGATTTGAATAATGATTATGGTATGTTCGTGTGTGTATGGAGAGAGGATTTTTTTGCCCTAATTTTGGATCGACATATGCTGAAGGACAGCAGGAAGGGTGGAAAAGAGGGGAAAATGGCTTTTATATTTGACAAAAAAGCCCCTCCTGTGTAATTAAAAGATTTAATTATAGTCATTGGATGGAAGTGGAATGGATGGTGGGGATCTCACCATTTGATCTTTGAAAAATACATGATCTTTATGGATCCCACCCCTAGTTTCCTAAATCCTAATTTCAGTTTTATTTAAATAATATTACTTTTATTTAAATATTACTTTTTGAATTTTAAACTAAAGTTTTGCTAATATAGCCGTACGAACTATTTTAAGAAACAAAAATATGCATAATTTTTATACATACAGTCGGTTGATAGAAAAATTCAGTGGATGGACAATAAAATTGGTTTATAACAAATCCTTTTGTTACACGTCCTTATGTGAAAATCTTTTTTTATAAATTCTATATAAGAGCAAATGATACCATAACTCAAATGTGAGTTATACCTTAACTCAAACGCGTTATGGGCCATGTTACCATATCGTTGGTGTGAGTTAAGGCTGTGAATTAAGGCTTGAGTTATTGTGGTAACGCAGCGTTAAGCTGCATCTAGGGTTTTTTTTTTTTTTTTTTTTTTTTTTTTAGTTATGATAAAGGGTGTTTTTCTTTTTTTATAGTTAAGGTTGAAAAGTTAAAGCTGATGTACGCTGACATAGTACTGAGTTAAGGTATAACTCAGAGTTATTATACCCTATGCTCTAACATTTCTCCATAACGTATAACTAAATTTGTGAATAATCGGCTACGATAACTATTGAAGACAGTAAAAGTAATCTTCAAAAGTTAAAGTTAGTGTCTAACTTTTGTTTAACTCAAAGCAAGTGTCTACAAGTTTTAACATATCAATTTTTAAAAAGGATTTACCGTGCACAATTTCTCATTTTTTCAAACTTTGAAAATTTGTGAACTATAAATATAGTTCACAAATTATAGGATGGTAGTATGGTACTATCTGATTAAGTGGGACTTTTAATACCTTGAACTAAAAAGGTACTAGATGGTGGTACCCTGAAGGCCTGAACTCAGCTAACTGAAATTTTACCACCCTATAATCACTTGATAATTACGTTCAAGCCTTAGCGTTAAACGTCGAGCCTTGTTTATCGCTCATTTAATATATGAGTTCAATCTTTAGCATTATATATTCGTTTTTCACATATAATTGTAAAAGTATAACATAATTAACAACTTAGAGCCTAATGTACTAAAACAAATCAAGCTCGGGTCGAGTTTTACATACCTACGATAAAAACGATTCAATCCATAGCTTGTAAAATATGTTACGAGCTGTACTCGAGCTAAAAATATATGGCTCGAAATGAGCTTTTTTCAAGCTTGGGTTCGACTCAACTTGTTTCTACATTTGTTAGTTATAACTAGCAGGGTACCCGCGCAATGCAGCGGCGGGTACCATGTGACTAAGTTTTGTGGCGAGCAAATGTTTTTCATTATATATTTTTTTCTAGCAATAACGTTACGTATTTAAATTTCTGGTGAATTGCGTATTTAAATTATTACATTTTTTACAATAGATCTACCTCTATAAACTTTTTTATAAACATTAAGCCCAATAGTCCAATTTCTAAAATTTAAACACAATTCAAAATTCAGATTCAAAAGTCTAAAACATTTCATTATAAACTTTAAACATTTCATTTTTATACACCTTTAGTCCCTCCCTCCATATATAAACCCATTTTACTCTTATTAAAATCATTTTCTACACATAAAAACACACACTCCCTCTCTCTTCTCTCCACCCTCGCCGGTCACCCTCTTCTCCGGCAACCACCGCCGTCGTCCGGCCACCACCATTGCCGGAAATTTTTCCGGCGAAATCTTTTTCTTGCCGATTCAATAAATCGGTTAACCTACATAATTTCTGGAGATTTTAAGCCCTCAGCTCCCACCACAGCGCCACCCACTCGCCACCACCGCCGCTGTCACCACCATCTCATCACACCACAACCTCAAAACGATAAATATGACCCTCGTGGTCATTTCTATGCAATGCACGCGCTGTGAGAACCCCTCACGCGTGGTACATCTTGAATATAAAGATTCGGATACGGGTTGTTTTGAGGTGAACGTATCACCACGGCCACCACCATTGTCTCCCCCCCTTCTCTTATTTTTTTCCATCTGGTTGTGGTAAGTGGTCGCGTGACCGTCTCGTATTTATGTTTCATTTAAAAACCAATAGTACGTTTGATTCATGGTCTTCGTGGAAGTAAACTCTTTTAAAATGATAAGCAATTCTTTCCATAATAAGCAAGTAAAAAAATATGAATTTTTAAGCCTTCTAATTTTAGAAAGCCTAAATGCATTATAAAGTAGTATAGATATAGATATGAATATTTAAATTTTGTTAACCACTAAATGAGTGAGTATAGGGTGAAAAAAAATTGGCTTAAGCAAGTCGAAGATCCTAAAGTACTAGAGTGGACTAAGACCCGAAGAACCTGGTCCAGTTTACTGAGTTATTGGGCTTCTTGGTTTGGGCCAATTTACTCAATCGTCCAGGAAGCAGCCAGTAATATCTTCTCTTCTCAACCTTACCAACCGGAAAAGAAAAACAAAAAACATGCTTCTACAGAGGTTTGCGAGGCAGTCATCAATAATCGGTGCTAAGTTGAATGAAACAATAACAACAACAACAACAACAACAACAAGTATTACTAAATTTATAAACTTTTGCTGCTTTGATTCCTTTAGCAGGTGTTTAGGGTACTTATTTAGTTATGTGCTTATCTGTTTGTTTAAGCTTATACGTGGGCTTACCACCTTATTTGGTTTTTAGTTGTATTTCATAAGCCTCAACTTTCCACCTTATTATGACATAATAAGCTTATATAAGCCCAAAGGTTGCAAAATAAGCCGAAATCAGATAAGCTCATAAGCCCACATATAAGCTTAAACAAACACCCCCCTATGTATTAAAAGCAGTCAGCAATCCTACACGCCGCCTATTATGGCTCACGCCAATTGTTTTCAGATAGTATTCATAGGTTTCTAAGTAGACACTGGACCTTGACTAGTTCCATGTATATACTGATTTTGCTTCATTTCAGCAGCGTTGTATAAGTGTAGTGTGTTTTGCTTCTTTCGGCTCGCCTTTAATGATTTCAGCTAACTTCTGAAACTTGATAGATACCCCTGAATTGCACACGGAGTTATATTACAAACTCGGGATATATGTTTTGTTTATAGTGTCAATTGACCACTACAAAATGGATGAATTCAGGCTATATTCTATCTTGGATGTCAGATGTCTAAGGTTTGTAGAAATTAGCTAAAAGGAAGACAGTAGCAAGGGTCAGATGTCACCCATCCTCACGACATCCTATATTTGTTTAAGTTAGATTAATTTCTTTTTGTAAGCAGTAAAACAGATTATTATCGTATTAATATACTTTTGGTAATCATATTAAAAGTAGTAAATTCTTAGAAAAATTAACAATAAATTATCAGCTAGTTAACATGACCTGTCTTGACCCACACAAGAAATTACTCATTTTCATGTGACAACTCGGTGGACCCGTCTATTTTCTACCTTAAGAGTCTTTGGAGTATGATCTAAGTTGGAATCAACTTGTGTAAGCTGTTGGCATGGGGTATCATCATATAAAATGTTTGATTATTTTGATTTATGAACTGTATGTATTTATTACCCCTAGTTTCGACCCATTCATGTTGCTACTTTTTACATATTCGTAATCATATTTTTTATATTTGGTGATGGTTATAGGTCATACCTTTTACTCTTTAATCAAAAGCAGCCCCACCACTACAACAACTCATCTCCAAAGGCTATCAGCCAGGGCCACTGGTGGCAGAGACGAATGGAACGACGCCTGGGAGACAGCATGGCTACCTGAAGATCTATCAGCCAAAAATCGAGCACCATGGGAGACAGACGTCAATTTCTCCATCTCAGACACACCACCAAAGGAGGAAGAGGTTTTGGATCCGGATACAAAGGCGTTTGTGGAAGACATGGCCGATAATTGGGAGCAAAGGAGGAAAAAGGGTGGGACTAGTAAGAGCAAAAGAGAACAAGAAGAAGAAAGGTTGATGAAGCTAAAAGAAGACGGGAAATCATTGTACAGTTTGGAAAATGTCAAGTGGGATTACAGGGTTATGAAACAAAGGGTTCATGCTGGTTTATGGGTTAAGGAGATTGAAAAGATGGAAGAGGCTAAACTGGGTGGCTCTGCTGGTGCTGCTGATGATCTTGACAGATTTCTTGACACCGCTTCCGAGTAATCTCTTTCCCTCTTTCTATGGTCTTTACATGTTTTTAGAATTCTGCTCACATCTACTAACGTCCTAAGATCTTAATTTATTGATTCATTTTAGGTGGCCAAACTTTTAGGGACATTGTAGGAAGCTGTGTGAAAACTAAGACAAGGAAACATAAGTCACATTGAAAGATTATAGGCCTTAGGAAAGGTTATTTGGAAGTATATATTCTAACTTAAGAACCTTCTAAAAATACTAATATCCTTTTTTTAAATGTGTGTTTTTTTTTTTTTTTTTTTTTTTTTTGGGTAAAGGATTTATACCCGGTGAATATTAGGACCTAAATGTTGGTTATGTGATTCCATATCACAAGATTAGGACCTAAAATTGATTTTTAGTTTTGCTACCGTATAATTGTAGTGTACAGAAACTCACTGTGTCAGTCTTAAATCACTGATGTGTAGGTTGAAATTGCAACATCTGATGATGACAGAACACCCTATCATTTTCTTTGAAATGGGATCCACCTGTAATGGGTTATATGTTTAGGAAAAATTATGTGGGTCTTTAAACCTTTGACATTGAGCTTTTAAAGCAAAACGTGCTTTGGGAACTTGTACGGCTTTTTTTGTGTCATGGCTTTTTTGGTGTCATGATCACAGCCTTTATTCATGTAACTATGTAAGTGTTGGCAGTAGTTTCACGCATTAGAGCATTATATGTTACTCAGAATTAATATATTTGCATCTTCAAATCAAAAGTGTTCGCCCTGAATCTAAACTTGCTAGACTTAGTACTCAATGTTTAGATGAAATACTTGATAGTGTAAAGACATCTAATAACAAAAAGGGTGTAGGATTTACAGAATGTGTTGCTTCGACTAGTGAAGTCAAACAAACTAAATTTGTAAAATCCGCTGATAAAATTGCTTCTGATGTGCCGGATCCGGCTAGTTTACTAACTAGTGGGTTTTGATGAGTTAATTTTGGTAACCATATTTTTCGACTTTTTTACTAACTAATTCAAGGAGTTTGAACCTATTGTCAAACAAACTCAAACCAGGTAAAGTCGTCATTTTTAAAGAATTTGGCATGACCACTTTAAGGTTGTTTGCACCTACCAGGAAGTGAACTTGAGATCTCACACAGTCTAATGCGATAGTCACAAGGTTTTTTGACATTAGTACTCAGAGTGATTTATCCTTTTGTGGGTTTTAATTAGTTGCTATCAAGTGTCTGGGATTAGGGCCACAACATTTCAATTGCCCTCAATTTAACATCAGTAAATTTTCCCCTAATTCAAGCAAGGCCGTGAAGCCCGTGATGTGTTTGTATATGGCCAGAAGAACTTTACGTGGTTGGCTATCATTAATGTTATAGGTAACCATTCATAACTTGTTGCAGACAAAGTGCCAAAGTAGCTTTTTACCTACCATCTGCTAGATAGATCAGTCATTAAATGAATTTATATACATATGATCTGTGCGGTGATTAGGGCTAATTCCTCTGAATGAAATTGATCAATTGTCGGTTCTGATAACAGGCGTTCGTGAAGACTATGCATTAACAATATACCTTTTCATCACCCTTAATACCTCTATTACCATCCATTTTCGTGAATCTCTGTTGGTCAGGTCCTTTGCAGACAGATTTATTTGTGATATAAGCTATGGTTACCATCAATTGCACCAAGAAAAATATCATGACTTTCTTGTTTTTAGGGGAAAGAGCATAATCAAAAGAGAAAATTACAGTTGCCTATAGTTATATTTATGTGGGAACTACGTGTGACAACGTAGGCTGGTTAGTTAATCGGTTTTACATGGGAAGGTTTTTAGGATGGATCAAAACGTTTAGGGTCAGGGGACTGTGTTCATCTGCCAACCTTTTTTAATTTCATGATTTGTTAAATATGTGTAATATGATTCAGGCTTAAGAGATTGTAGACACTTTAGTATATTTTGAGCAACTTTCTGACCATTCAGTCTCTTTTTTAGCCCAATTTTTTTTTTTTTTTTTTTTTTTTTTTTTTTTTTTTTTGTAACTCGTTATCAGTTATATATCTTTCCAAATTGGCATATAAGCGAATTGAAACTGTCTTTTCTAGTGGTAGCTATAGATTTATCCTTGATATTCGCTGGTATTGAAGCGAAGTTGAAATCTTCCACTCTCAGTAATACAAGTATTTCCACCAAACTTAATTATTTTTGAAGGTCAGAATACAGAGAGAAGGTGTATGATATGATATCCAAAGTTTGTCTATTCTTTAAGACATTTTGTCATCTTAATTCACTATGTCGTATGATCTTGATATCTTAATGGCGTTGGTTTGCAGAGTGGTACCCATTCCTGAAGATTTCTTTGCGATGCTGAAAGCTGCCAGGGATGTTAAATCTGTGGAAGATGAAGATAAGGATACAGATGAAGATGAATCAACTATCCCTGCAAGTTCATAATGAGGGAGTTTGCAAGAATTCTTGTGTGTGACGTCAGACTAGATAGCTTTATGCCAATAGTACTTGGTTTAGGAATTTATAGCTCAGTTGGGTTATTTTTTGGTCTTGGTGATTGCAAACTAGGGTAACGTAAGTAAAGAACATTTTTAAGTCTATTTGTCTAACAATCATGCATCTGGGCAGAAGTTAATATTTTAAAAACGCTATAGGTTATCTTGTATGTTACTCCGACTTGATTAGTAACTTGAGAATGTCACTTGGTTGACTTTGTGTGCAAAAATATCTCGTTACGTGCATGTCGGGTTTTGATCGTTAGAGAACTTGAAGAGGCATCTCACGCTTGGTTTAAAATTGCGCGCATCGTTGCGCTCGCATCGCGCATCAGAGTGATGCGTTTGAAAAAACGCAACGCGAAACCTGATGCGAGGTTGTTCCAGGATGCGGCCTAATGCGAACGCATCAGGTCGCAGCAGTGTGATGCTCGCAACAGACGCAATGGACGCATCATGTCGCAACAGTGTATTGCTAGCATAGTAAATAGTAACTGACTTTTGACATTATCGTTACTCGCTAGGAATATGTATGTAGGTGGCATATTTGATGTTATAACATTAAGTAGTATCAATATACACGAGACTTATTTCATATTTAATCATTTACTTGTTAGTAATTTAAGTAGAAATATTATATATTTTGTATTTATTACCTAGCGCCGCGCGTCCGTGATGCGCTCGCAACCGCATCGCGCATCACGCATCGGTCTTTTGGACCTCGAACGCAACGGATCGCCGCACGCAATTTAAAACCAAGATCTCACGGCGTGAGATGGTGACAACCATGCAACCCTTGTTTGAAAGTTAGTACCATTCATGTTGAAGTAATTTGTACAACACGAAATTGTATTTTCTCATTATGAGAGTGAGGGTTACCTGTTAACACAAAATGTTTGGTGGTTTGCCCATCACTTTTGGTGTTATACATCTCTTCGGTTAATTAAGAATGTGTTTTCTAGTTCATTCGTCAATGGCTTGTAATGTTTTGGCGTATTATATCACATTGAACTACATGATCCATGTGGTTTATTCTTTTCTTCAAACGACAAAAGAAAAAATACCAATAACCGAGCATAACTATGACATTGTAAGGAGGTGTGACAACCGAAACATATTACATATGGAGCCGATCGATATACAACAGTACGACCTCTTTTTATCTTCTCGGAACAGTGTTTTGTGTATTCGGCTTTGTGCATGATATTTATTAGATGTGAACCTCGCAATTGTATGTGTGCCTCTAATGAAACGGTTCTAGTTGGGCAAACGACAAGGTTAAAACACCCTCAACTTGACTCCACGTTGTTCTTGATGATTTTACACAATCTAAAGCATCGACGACGGAGTGTTATTTACCTATATAGTTAGGCCATGTGACCCACCTAAAGAATGGCGTACTAAAAATGATGGTTTCCATTATATGACTTTAGTTCAATAAAGATCAAAGATAAAACTAAAGATCAAATATACTATTCTCAACCATTCATTTTTTAATCAAAACAATAAATTAAACTTTCGCTTTCATTTTTAAAAACTAAACATCTCACAAACCATTGATCGTTAGACGAAACTAATCATACCATCACGACAAGCATAAAATTACTTTTAATTTGATATCCCACATCATATACTTTCAACGAATTATTTTTTTTCCGACTTTTTTGTGGGTTTAGGGTTTGACTTTTTGGGGTTAAGGGTTTAGGTTTCTTGGGGTTTAGCGGATAGGGTTTAGGTTTTTTTGTTTAGCGGTTAGGGTTTTAAGGGTTTAGGGTTTTAGGTTTTAGGGTTTAGGGTTAGTGTTTTTAGGGTTTAAGGTTTTTTAGGGTTTAGGGTTTTTAGGGTTTAGGGTTTGTAGTTTAGGGGTTATGTTAACATAAAAGAGTATTTTTAAAATTTCCATTTATTGTGTGATATATCGAAACCCGCAAAAACGATAAAAAAATAAGTTCGCCGAAAGTATACAATATTGAATCTCTATAGAAAGATAATTTTATTCTTGTCGCAATGGTATAATTAGTTTTATCTAACTATTAACGGTTTGTGATGTATTTACTTTTTAAATATAAAGGTGAAAGTAAATTTAATTAGTTTGATCAAAAATAGATTGTTGAAATTTATCCATTTGATCTTTAGTTTTTATGTCATCTTTATTAATCTCACCCCTCCATTATATTATTTATGTTTGAGTTTTTTTAGCCGTTATTGTGTGTAGCTATATATAATTTTACGCTAAACAAAGCAGACTCACAAACTTCTTCCACCATCGCTTAGTCTATGAGGCAACTACACCCTTGATACTAAACCAAACAAAGACATTTTGGTAAGCGTGTAGTTTAGTTAACAGTTATATCGTTATATCAAATGGGATATTGTTTAAACTATGGGTGGAAATGAGCTGAGCCGCTGGTGAAAAGCTCGGAATTAGATCGGTAAAAAGCTTGAACGAGCCGAGCCTAAACGAGCTAAAGCCTAAGTTGCAACTCGTTTATTAATCGAGCTCAAGCCCGAGCTTACATACAAAGCTCGTTTGAGCTCGCGAGTCTAAACGATATTATGATATTTTTAAGTATTTAATAAAAATATTTTACGAGCTCGAGCCAAGCTTTAACGTTTCTTACAATACCGCTTAAAATCCTCTCTAATATGTTAAACATTAAATAGGGGTGAGCAAAACCGACCGAATCCCGAATCCCGTCCCGATCCCGAGTCTCGAATCATGTTAGTCGGGCTTGTCGGGTTTGTCGGGGTCGGGAGTCGGTTTCTGTTTTTCGGTTAGTCGGGTTTCGGGCTTGTCGGGATCGGGTCGGGACGGGCCGAAAACCAAAAAACAACAAACAAAACCGATCAAATCCCGAATCCCGTCCCCATCGCTAGTCCCGAATCATGTTAGTAGGGCTTGTCGGGGTCGGGAGTCGGTTTGTGTTTGCCGGCTTGTCGGGATTCGGGCTTGTCGGGATTCGGGTCGAGTCGGGTCGGGATCGGCCCGATGCTCAGCCCTAACATTAAACGAAGATTCTGATGATATTAATTTGAGAAATTTGCTAGACTCATATAAAAGTATCCACAAAAACAATCCACTCGCTGAGGTGTCAGCGGGTGAATTGTTTCTGTAGATACTTTTATGTGGATGTATCATTGCTCTTAGTTTGAAACTCAAACCAAACTCAAATTACAAGATCCAATACAACCAAAAGCAAAATACTACTATTGATCATTGCTAAGTAGCTTGGTCATTAGCGTTCCTCACTCTCAACTTTGAGTGCTCAAGCGATGTGGGATAAACACAACACCACCTACCCAAAAGACCCACCCTTAATATTCCCAAAACATTTTGCATCAAATAACTTTCATGAAATTGTTTTTCACTAAGATTTTATTTCGATTCCAATAACTCATCGTTTCAAGATAGTAACTATCTTCACAAGTTAAAAGATATTTGATCATTAAAGGATATTACGTATCAAGTATACACTAGGCACACGTGTAACGATATGTTAAAGCAATACTAATCACTACTCATTCGACATGTTGGGATGGATCAAGACGTTAGTAAGACGTGATATGAGGAAGTTATTCCATGTTTTGGGACTCGACATGTTGGGTTTTAGCTCGTTAGAGAAATTTAAGAGGCACCTCACCACATGAGCTGATGACAACCATGCAAAACTTGTTTAAAAGTTAGTACCATTCGTGTAGTCGTGTTGAAGTCATCTGTAAAACACCAAATTGTGTTTTCTCATTGTGAGAGGGTTACATGTTAAGACAAAGTATGGGGTTTGGGTGTTATACATATATCCCTTCTCTTTGGTTATGGAAGTGTTTTCTTGTTCATTAATTTGGAGATACAATCATTAATGTCAGCTTGGTATGCCGGTAAGGACACTGCCTTCTAGACGAAAGGTCTTAAGTTCAATTCCCAGCACCCCAGTCTCATCATTTTTATACATTTTAAAGCTACAACTAACAATATTAGCTTTAAAAGTAAACATGATTGTTTTATTAACGAATGGTGTTTTTAAATGCATATTGCTAGTAGACACCCTTCGTGTTTTCTTCGTATAGTGACATATGTCGAAATAAATTATAGCAGCTAACAATAGCACTGTTTTATTTTTCTTTCTGCCAAAAATTAACATAAATATGGTCTTAGTTTCTTTGTCTCCTAATTCTATCTTTGTTTACTGCACTTTTTCTTATCTCGAGAATGCTGCTACTATCTAACAAAAACTTATGATCGATCTTCGTTGTTTTTTGCTTTTTATTAAATCGTTCTACACTCAAAAAGGTGCCCTGGTTGATATTTTAATCCATTTTTTGCTCTTTGGTGTATTTTACTCCACCAAACCCGGCCAAAATCTTGTTGATATCCACGTTAATATTTTTTGACTGATCATAACCTTCTATTTCGTCACCGTCCATACTATTGTTGACATGTTAATCGTTGTTAGTTTCCACTAGCTAATCAAAATTTGACAAGAAAATATGTTTTCTTTTCATACGTACTTAAGATAAATTTTGAGATTATTATCAGTTTTAGCTTCGAAAAGTACTTCGGTGAAAATTTGTATCAGTTTCTCATTTAGAAATTTCGAGTTAATTACTTAAATGGTCCATGTGGTTTGTCGGGTTTAACGAAAATGATCCCTAAACTTTTTCTTCTCGGATCCTCTCCTTATGATTTTGACCGGTAACGGATTTAGTCCCTTGATCATATTTCTGTTACTTTGACCCGTTAAATGTGTCATGTGTTAGTCACATGGGAGTATAATTTTGTCCTTTTGATTCAATATAACACATAAGATAATTCAACCAAACACTCTTCATTCTCCTGTCTTTTCTTTTCACCCACACCAGATGTATTTCAATTCTTGCCCACTGATGTTAGTGTTTGTTGTATTTAATATAAAAATATTATTAAACTAGAGAAAAATCTCGATGGGAAAGGAGGTGGGGGTGTTATCGACATTTCACTTGTTTAACAATGCACTAAACAACAATGTTTTGAAACCCGGGTTGAACCGGCCGGGTTAAACGGTTCCGGTAAAAAAAACATGTAAAAAAAATTGGGGTTTTTAAAACGGGTTAACCGGTTAGACCCGTCGGGTTTTAAGTGACCCGGGTCAACCCGGTTCTCGAAACCCGACCTGGTTTTATTTTTTTCATTTTTTTTATAGAAAAATGGGTTGAGTCGGTGGTCGAACGGGTCAAAATCACAGGGAGAGGATCCGAGAAAAAAAATCTATAGATCATTTTCGTTAAACCCGACAAACTACACGGACCATTTAAGTAATTAACTCATATATTTCACTATTTTGTATTCCACGGAACAAATTTTTAAGATTGATAATTCACCAACTTCAAAAAGTTTTTTTCTATTAGTAATTAGTAAAGCATTCTACTAAAAAAGGTAAATAATCATATCAATTTTACACAGTGACAAACCTAACCAGATAAAATTTTGCATTTACCGGGATAGAATAATTACCACATGTGAGAACATGATAGTTATTCCAACATAACTGACTTTTTACAGTATGGTATATAAAGCCACCAACATTTCTATACCCAAACCTATGTGGGATGACTGGGTTGAAATGTTTCATCTAAAACTTACAAAAGTAATTCTATTTGATCTAGCTAATTATCCTCTGCGGAACAATAAACAATTAAACACGAATGCAAATATAATTGTTATAATGATTATTGATCTAGCTATTTGTTAGTAGTAGTGTCATGGTTTTTTAGTTCTATCCAATGTACTTGGTACAAATTGATGTAAATAGTACCCTTACATAAAGGTGTTTGCAAAGTCGATAATGTCGTTTTTCAGAACATGCCTTAGTAGTCCTACCGGACCCAATTCCACTCATTTTTGGGGTTATGTAGCCAATTGGGGATTCGTTACGGCAATATGCTTTTCCATAACTTATGTTAAAACTTACTATTGATATTTCATTTTTTTTGAAATTATAGCTGTTGAAATGTTACAGTCGATGAACGACATCAAGAAACCTTCAGAGATGTTATTTAGCAACATGGCTGCAGATATGTGTGTATTCGTCTTTGTGCATGAAATTTTATTGTATGTGCAAGCTCGCAATTATTTACTTCTTACTCAGTTGTTTCGTTGGGCAAGAGGACAAGGGTAAGCTACCTTTTGAATTATCATTCAAATCCGGCAATTCTTCTACAAATTGCATTTCAAATCCGGCAATTCTTCTACAACACTTACAAATTGTTTTCTTTTGAAAAAGTACTTGCAATTGAAAAGAATGGTGAACTTGATTCATAAAAATGATGGTTTCTGTTTTATCATTTATGTTTGAGTTTTTTTTGTCCATTTATGTGTGTAGATATTTTTTTCCCTAGATACCGCTAAACAAGGCAAAAAGATAATTGGGGTATTGTTTATTTAACAATAATATCTTTATATCGCTTGGGGTATTGTTTTTCTAAGATCGACTCTCACAACAACAATTGTTCACAAAAGGTTAATTGGGGTATTGTTTTCTTACGATATCACTGATCGGTGCTGAACAGTCAAGTCTAAAAGACTAAAAACTGCTCAAACACTAATGCAATGAAGATCTGAGGAGTACAATGTTTCCCCGGGTCGTTATGTCCCAGCGAGTTGTGCAATGGATTATTAAACGTTTAGTGATCGAGAAGATTTGAATGGATACAGAGATTTTGATTTATGATTATAACTACAGAAATAGCCAACAAATTACAGCGGCTTAAATGCAAATTAAAGGAAATCTAAAAAGATAAAATCTATTAAATAAACGCTATCACTATATTTAAAGTGATGAACGTTTAAAACCTAAAACGTACGTTTAAATTAAAAACTACGTTAACGTACAAAATAAAACGTGAAACTTACACAATATAAGTCCTAAAAATATGAAAAATACATTTTTACAATCCTAATGATAAAAGAAAATTTTTAGAAAAAGAAAACTATTTTTATAACTAATTAATTAATTATTATTAATTAAAAACTATTTTTAACTATTAAATAATTATTTAAAATACAAGAAAATAGGAAATAAAGCTTAAAAAATAAAATTAAGAATTAGAAAAGTCTAAAATATCAAAGTAGACTTTTCAAAACTATTTTTGTGTTTTTATGATTATTTTTCTATTTTCTATTAATTTTAAACTATTAAAAACTAATTAAATTATTAAAAATTACCAAAT
>BPTQ01000002.1:275000821-275148501 GCA_019973895.1 Chrysanthemum seticuspe
CTAAGACTAATCACAGTCAAACCTATGTCTTTCTCTTACTCACCCCTTTTTTATATATTATAACAACACACACCTTTTAATTATCCTTCTATAACATATTTCGAAATCGTTAAGACACTGATTTGTGATATTTTGATCATTTTGATGTGTTTCTGAGTGTTTTCAGATGATTTTGCAGTCTAAATGGTATAAAAATGATGAGTATTTAGACACTCATCAATCACATAAAAAATTGTTACAAAACAGAGATTTTTTAAAATTATCATAAAAATGTTACAAAATACAAATTTTTTAAAAGTGCATTTTTCACGAGTAGATGAATATTTATTGTTTGAGAATTGCTAAAGCTTTATACAATATCTTCCTATTAATTTTCCACACACAACAATATTATATATTTTTTCCCCACTCATTCTCTTTCTGTATCCAAACTGACACTAATCAGAATCCTGTGAGTAGGAAGATAAATAGGAACAATTTGTAAAAGGAAATAACATTTTCCCTAGTGTTTACATTCTTATAAGGGATTAGAATCCTAAAATTGATATACATATTACCAATGAAAGTAAAACTAAACGCTTAGGGGCCGTTTGGTTTGTTACTAGGAATCCAATGGGTACCGGATTTGGTATGAGGTAAAATGACAATGGATATAAAAAAGTGAATTATTACGATTGTTTATTTTTGGATGACAAAATATGATATGAAAAAGTGTAAAGATATTTTAATTTTGTAGTGTAAAAGAGAGTGACCCACGAAATGGATTTCATAGACATCGAATTGATTGGTAATGAATCTATTGCTATGATATAACTAATTTATTTCCGAGCCCACAAAAAAAAACACGTTTATCATTCCGATACAACTCAACCAAAAAAGTCCCTAGTTTGAAGCAAAGGCAGCTTGGTCTTTATATAGTGCTCTTAACTTTGAGTACTCAAGCGATGTGGGATAAACCACCACTCCTTCCCAATATTCCCAACACTTTCATGTGGACATTCATTTACAAATTCGTTCTTCACCAACCAAATGATTCAATTCTAAGTTAACATTAACATCATTTTTCTATTTGTTTTATAAAGGACATTCATTAAAAAAACTCTAGTAAGATGCTATAGGAAAGGAGATTAATATCAAGAATGAGAAGAAAACTCTATATCTTCTTCAAGGGTGTTTTTTGGAAAAACATGAATATAAAGTGATCATTTTCACAAGCTTGCATCAAATAGTAACTTTCATGTTCTCTCTTATTCTTATGTTACTGAAATTGTATTTCACTAAGATTTTATTTCTACTCCAATAACTCACCGTTTTAAGATCCGATCGAAAGTAACTATCTTCGCAAGTTATAAGATATATGATCATTAAAGGAAATTATCAAGTATACGCTACGCACAAGTGTAACGGTATGTTAAAGCAATAACTAATCACTACTCATGCGAGAGGATGACAGCAAATATAAAATTTAATCGGATTGTACATTTAGTTTAGAGAGACTTAAGAAAGAGTCTTAGGTGGTGTTTGATAACAACTTAATGTGTCTTAATTGAAAAATAGGTAAGTTAATTAAGTCATCAAATGGATGTTTGTTTAGTGCTTAAAATTAACATGTGACCTTCTAGAAAAAGCCAGGGAGATGAGGGTCTACAAATTAAGTCATCCCTTTTATCCTAATTTTACATATTTACCCTCCTACTTCTTAACTTTATTTCAAATAAAAGGGTATAACAGTCATTTTTTAAATTCAGACACTTTATTCAGCACACAAAACAAACAATCATTTATTCATTTACAAACAGACAACATATTTCTAGACAAACATTTTAATTTAACAGGACTTAATAAAAAAACTAAACAAACAGACCCTTAATCTAAGACCTTACTGGATAATTCACTAACTTCAAATAGTATTTCATTACAAAAATATGTGTTATAATTACCGAAGTATCTCACTAAAAAAAAACTACGAATTTATGTCAATTTGTCACGCAAAGAAACCTTTAAGGCTAAAATATCTCATTTACCTTCATAAAGGTTCCCTTATGTGAAAACATGACACTAATTTTTTGACAACTGATTCATACACAGTATAGTATATAAAGCTACTAACATTTGTATACTCCAACCTATGTGGGATGGGGTTATGTTTCAACTAAAACTTACAAAAGTAATTTTATTTGGTCTAGCTTATTATCCCTAACGAAAATAAACAACTAAACACATAAGTGAAGATAATTGTTATAGTGATTATTAATCTGGCTATTGGATAACAGTATTTTCATCAATTTTTTTAGTTCTATCCAATGTACTTGGTACGACTTGATGTGAATGGTACCTTTACATAAGGTGTTTGCAAAGTCGATAATGTGGTTTTTCATGATATACCTTAGTAGTCCTACTAGACCCAAGACTACTCATTTTTGAGGTCATGTAGCCTACTGGATAACCATTAGCTTGCACAAGATTTGTGCCCAACAACACCTTCGACAACTATATTTGCCTACTTTATCATCATGACGAGAGCAACCTCACTTTGGCCCTCGATGTACTTTAAGTACAAGAACACTTTTAGCCTATTTGTTTAACAATCATCTAGGCAGAAGTTAATATTTTAGGAACACCATAGGTTAACTTACGAGACCTCTTAACTTATATGCAATTCCATGTTTTGGGACTCGATTAGTAACTTTAGAATGTCACTTGGTTGACATTGTAAGCAAAACTATCTCGTCATGTCCACGTTGGGTTTTGCTCATTAGAGAACTTGAAAAGGCTCTCACGACATGAGCTGGTGACAACCATATATGCAACACTTGTTTAACACCAGATTGTGTTTGACGTAATTTGTATAACACCAGATTGTGTTTCTCATTTTGAGAGGGTTACCTCTTAGGCTGTTAAGACAAATATTCGGTGGTTTTTGCGTCGCTTTAATGTGGTGGTTATACATATATATATCACTTCTCTTCGGTTAAGGAATAGTGTTTTCTTGTTCATTCGTCAATGGCTTGTAATGTTTTGAACTACATGATCCATGTGGTGTATTCTTTTCTTGAAACGACAAAAAAGAATATCAATAAGAGAGCATAACTTTGACATTGTGAGGAGGCGCGGCAATAGCTAACCATACTGGAAAAATGTCTGGCCAAACCGAAACATATTACATATGGAGTCGATAGACAACAACACAACCTCTTTTTATCTTCTCGGAACAGTGTTCTATGTTGATGGGAATGAATGATCTATCATATCTGTTTTAAGCAAAAATATGGTAAAAATAGCAATGTTTCATTTTTCTTTCTGCCAAAAAAACAACATACATATGGTCTTAGTTTCTTTGTCTCTAAAATCTTTATTTCCCGCACTTTTTTTTATCTCTCGAATGCTGCTACTATCAAGCACAAACCCGACAATCTCAGTTTTGCTTCTTATTACATCCTTCCGAACTCAAAAAAGTGCCCCGATTAATAATTTAATCCGTTTTTTGCTCTTCGGTGTTATTTGTTCCACCGAACCCAAAATCTAGTTTATATCCACGTTAATATTTTTTGACTGATCACAATTTTCTTTTTCGTCACCACCCACACTACTGTTGACATGTTAATCATTGTTAGTTTCTTGGTCTTTCGTAAACGAATTCTTGTTAAGAAAATTTGTTTTCTTTTCCTACGTACTCAAGATAAATTTTGAAATAGATGATCAGTTTTGACCTCGAAAAGTACTTTGGTGATAATTTGTATTAGTTTCGGATTTAACAATTTCACGATATTCTGTTTTAAGGAATAAATTTTGAGATAGATAATCACTAACTTCAAAAAGTATTTCATTACAAAAATATGTGTTATAATTAGCCAAGTATCTTGCTAAAAAAAATCTAAGAATTCATGTCAATTTGTCACACAAAGGAACGCTCTAGAGCTAAAGTATCTCATTTACCTTCATAGAGTTCCCATATGTGAAAACTTGGCACTAATCTTTTGACAAATGATTCATACACAGTATAGTATATAAAGCTACTAACATTTGTATACTCCAACCTATGTGGGATGTGGTTGAAATGTTTCATCTAAAACTTACAAAAGTAATTCTATTTGATGCTTATTATGCCTAACGAAAATAAACAACTAAACACATATGCGAAGATAATTGTTATAATGATTATTGATCTAGCTATTGGATACTAGTAGTTTCATCAATTTTTTTAGTTCTATCCAATGTACTTGGTACAACTTGATGTAAATGATTCCTTTACATAAGGTGTTTGCAAAGTCGATAATGTCGTTTTTCATGATATACCTTAGTATTCCTACTAGACTCAAGATTACTCATTTTTGGGGTCATGTAGCCTATTGGGGATTCGTTACAACAATATGATTTTCCACAACTTATGTTAAGAAGTACTAATGATCTTCAAAAATTGAATTTCATTTTTTAAGAATTTAAAATTGTTGATATGTTACACGCATGTTTGAAATCGAGGAACCTTCAAAGATGTTAACTAGCAACATGGTTGTAGTGATGTGTGCAAAGCAAAGCGATTTGACTTGTTGGAGGGGTCGAGCACCCTCCAGCCCCCTCTGTCTCTGCCTCTAATTTAAGAATGGTGTACTTTGATTCATAAAAATGATGGGTTTCATTCTATCGCTTAGTCTGTGAGGCATCTACACCCTGGATACAAGCAAACTCACATACTCGTTCCACCATCGCTTAGTCTATGATGCAACTACACCTTGCATGTTGCTAAACCAAACAAAGACAAATACACTTTGCAACTACACCTTGACACTGCTAAACCCAACAAAGACATTTTAGTATGTGTGTAGTTTATTTAACAATCATATCGTTATATCACTTAGGATTAGGGGTGAAAACGAGCCGAGTCCGAGCCTGTCAGAGCTCGAGCTTGGCTCCTTTAAGCTTTAAAAAGCTCTAGCTCGAGCTCGGCTCGTTTCGAGCCTTAAATTATAAGCTCGAGTTTGGCTCGTGGTGTGTTATATAGGCTCGGGCTCGGCTCGTTTATACGATTTGGCAAAGAAAAGTTAAAGTTTGGCTCGAGCTCGAGCTTGGCTCGTAATATATCTTTATTGAGCGAGCTTTGTATGTATAGCTCGGGCTCGAGCTCGATTAATAAACTAGCTGCGAGCTCGAGCTCGTTTAGGCTCGGCTCGTTCTAGCTTTTTACCGATCTGATCTCTAGCTTTTCACGAATGACTTGGCTCATTTACTAAAGTCAAGTTAGAAGAATAAGTTTGAAACTCAACTAAAGTCATTTACTAAAGTCAAGTTACAAGAAAAAGATAACCAAGAGCAACAAATTAATGATCATCGCAGCTTTGTGTACTCAAGCGATGTGGGATAAGTGACAATATCACTATTTCATTAAAAAAAAATCACATATGAGATGACAGTGTGTTTTCGAGTTATGATTAAGGGGAAAAGAAAAGAAGTGATAAAGGGAAGAAAGAAAAGAAAAGGAAATAAATGAAACATAATAATTTATGTTATGTTCTTGAGTTGAAAAACTGCCTACAGAAAAGAAGTGAAAGAGATATATAGTTTTACAATTATGCCCTCGTAAGTCGTAACACATACACTAATTAATCACCAAAATTAAATAACTAAATATCTTTACCAAATTCTGATTTTGTTATCAAGATCATCTTTTTTCAAGACAAACTTTTATTTGGTATTTTGGCCCAAACAATCTTACGCAAAGTATTTATTTCATATGGCTATTGTATGGCCCATCTGATCAAATGAAAGAATAGCTAATAGAAACATAGCCCCATCAATTACAAGATTTACAACTGAAAAACTTCGTGTGTTCATCGCAGTTGAAACTTAATAACAACAATTGTACAAAAATTTTGTTGTTAGTTGTTTTTCTGTGTCATCAAGATTATAGCATACAGGTTGTCATAAATGATTTTCTGAGGGACGAAGATCATGGAGATTTTCAAAGAGATAACTCAATTGCTGATAAAAAGGAAGGGTAATTTCGTCAATTTAACTTTGTTGTGAGCTTTCCTTCACAATCCTCCCATTGGGAGGAAACTTTTGGGACAGAAAAGCTTCGAATTTCCCCTCCATTTCCTTTCCTTTATACTCTTAAAAAATCTGAAGAACACAAAATAAATCTAGTTTCTTTCCATTTCTTTTCCTTTCTCCTCTAAATTAATCTTGAGAACACATTGTGAATGTCCAAATAACTGATAGCTAACATTATCACTGCTTCATTTGAAAAAAATCACATAAACATGGTCTTAGTTAATCAAACTTTTTCTAATAATCTAAATAAAAGAGTGAAAATAGTTTAGGTGCTTTTGAGAGTCTTTTAATAACCAAATTAAAGTTTATGTTTTACTTAACAAATGAACCTTTAATTGAAATCATACAAGCAACTAAGCAAAGTCCCTAGCCATTAAAATGCATAGAAACTACTTAGAAATTGATTCTTGCCTGATTTACATTACTTGGAATCTTCCTTTTTGTTTGGTACTTGCCTTCTATCGAGAGATAAGCGAACCAAGTTGATAAAAGCTACTAATATTGGCCCATCTTTTATTTTTCCTATGATAAAGCCAAGTATAATGTTATGAAGTTATGGGTAAGGATCCAATGAGAAAGAAAACTTAAAATGAGAAGAATGAGAAATAACTATAATCGCATATTTGAGATGCATCGACTTGAATGAGATGCATCTCTATTCATTTAAATGCATCACAATTAGTTTCAAAAGTGATTTTGAAGTGCAAATGATGCAAAGTAGTACTAGCAAGAAATTTGACTCGCAGAGGACGAAAAATACATATGATTTGTATAACTTAATGAAATGCATCTAATATATGTATATGCATCTAATTTTTAGCTAGAAAATATATTGTGATGCATCTAAAAGATTAGGGATGCATTTAAAATCAAATCGATGCATCTCTAATGTGTAGTTATAGTTATTTCTCATTCTTCTTATTTTAAAGATTCTTCTCATTTGATCTTTAATCATGAAGTTATAATAATCAGAGACATATAACATATGAAAAGTGATTTGCACAATCTTTATTTTGATTAGGACACTTACTATACAAGTATTCGAAGCACACTGTAAATATTGTACAGTTATATTATGCATAATATAGTGTGTCCCAATCAAAACATTAAGTGTGCAAATCAATTCTCATAATATATAGTCATATATGATAATTATTTACCGCAATAAAATTATGTTTTTGATAGACTAAAACCTACACTTTGTTTTGTATCATTCCTTGTGTATGTGGTGTATGAAAGTGCACTCGTAAATGATAAGAAACCTACACTTTTGATAGCTAAACAAGATAATGTTAATGATAAGGGTTCAAAGGTGGTTAATAAAAGTAATGCACGGAAGGTTCTAGTGTAGACAAAGCAACTTATTATATTTTCTAAAGACTTCAAAAATAATATCCTCATTAGTTTGTTACATTCTTATAACTCATATAAATAATGGAGAAATGATTTGAGATTAATAGTATGACTATTTTTATGTTTGCATGGACGTGGGTGCCGGTAACCCGGTTTTTGAACGAGTGGTAATTTTTGTTGCAACCAACAAGATGTTAACACATATGTTTAGTCATATAATTAATATGTCAATCAATGATCATAAAAGTGTGGCTTAAAAACTTTCAAGTGTTAGATAGATTTGGTCAATTATGATGTAAAATCTTTGATTTTTATTTGAGAAATGACATGTTTTTAATTTTCATCATCAAATCAATTTGTTTCATATATAATTAAGAAAAGTCTAGAAAACAGATTTGTGAAAAAAAAAAAAAAAAAAAAAAAAAAAAAAGCGTCGTTACCTTTGAAAAAATAAAAACTAAAATTAAAAAAAGAAGAGTTTTCAGTTATAGAAAAATGTGTATAATAAATACAACTTTTTAGATAAGTGAAAAATAAATGATAAAATGTAAAAAGGTTTAAGAAAAAATGTTATAAATACCAAATTTCAATTATTCTAACAAAATGTTTTTAAAATTAAAAGTACTAAATATTTCTACATTTTGTTCTTACAAAATGTCTTACTCACTGTATGCTGACAAATGTCAACGGACGGTTTATATGCAGAGAGAGTATGAGTGAAAAAAACTATATAATATTGTGTGTGTATGAAGATTTATAAAAAAAAAAAAAAAAAAAAAAAAATTGTAGCAAAGGACTTTTAAAATACCATTTCTTCTACAATTAAATGCAACTTTTTTTTTCTTTCTTTCTTTCTTTCTTTATTTATTATTACTTTTTTTTTTTTTTTTTAATATTTGAGTTAAAAAAAATAATGACGAAAACACCCCTAAAGTAACTTCCAAGTACAATTTAAGTATTTAACCGTTGACTAAAAAGACTTTCACCAACTTACACAAACCACCCCCAACTATATATAAAACCCCCCTCCTTCACCACATCACCAAAAACACACACACACTCTTATTATAATTCCAGAACCTTGTTAATTCATTCAATGGCTGATCTGGCAGCAAAAGCAAAGGAGGCATTCATCGACGACCACTTCGAACTGGCCGTTGACTACTACTCTCAGGCCATCGCTCTCGATCCTCACTCCTCTCACCTTTTCTCTCACCGCTCTCAGGCCAATTTTAAACTCAACAACTTCACCGGTATATTTATATAACATCTTCTGTTATTCTGTTACGATTCTGTTATTATTATTATATCGTTACTCCTTTCGTATTTCTATAGCCTTTGATTAGTGATATATTCTATATATAATGCTTGTTTTTGAACCTAATGATGCTTATAATGTAATAAACTCATTATATCGCGTGTTATCGTTACTCGTTAACATAGGTTTCGTGATTGTAGAGTCTTTGATTTGTATGCTAGTTAATGCTGTTGAGTGCATTTGTTGATGATAGGATACTTTTAAGCCTTAATTTGTAACTAATTGATTGGATACTACTTATGCATAATGTATTATTAATAACGTAAAACTTACCTTTCGTTATTGTGTAGAGTTTGATTAGTAATTTTTTTTCTATATGAGATGTCGTAACACACAATTGGATACTGTTTGCCTTTTAAGCTAGTGGTAGTGATGATGATAATGTATTAAACTGATTATATCGCGTGTTATCGTTACTCATAAACCTAGATTTTGTAATGCTTGTTTTTGAACCTGATGACCTAATTATAAGATGTCAATTGGATAGCGTTTACTTTTTAATTTAGTCGTAATGATGATGTTGATAATGTAATCAACTGATTATATCGCGTGTTATCGTTACTCCTAAACATAGGTTTCGTGATTGTAGAGTATATTACTATATAAGTTAATGCTGTTGAGTGCATTTGTTGATGTTAGGGATACTTTTAAGCCTAGATTTTGTATCTCATTGATTGAATACTACTTATGCGTGATGTATTGATTATAGATAATGCACTTATGTCGCGTGTTATCGGTGCTCGTAAACCTACCTTTCGTTATTGTGTAGAGTTTGATTTGTGATTTTTTGGTGTATATAATGTTATTGAATAAACTGATTATAAGATGTCGTAATACGCAATTGGATAGTGTTTGTTTTTTAAGTTAGTGTTAATGATGATCGTGATAACGTGATACACTGACTATATCGCGTGTTATCATAATTGTATAGATTTTTATTTGTATTGTAGTGTAGATAGTATTGAATAACTTTAGTGCGTTTGTTGATGTTAGGGAATGCTTTTAAGCCTAATGTTTAGATTTCGTATCTCATTGATTCAATACTACTTATGCATAATGTATTGAATATGGATAATACACTTATGTCGCATATTATCGTATTCATAAGTTTTGTAACTCTATAGGCTTTGATTAGTAATTTTGTTTATATAATGCTATTTGTATCTACTCATAAACCTATATAATGCTATTTGTATATACTCGTAAACCTACCTTTCGGTAATGTGTAGAGTTTGATTAGTGATTTGGTGTGTATAATGCTATTGAATATACTTGTTTTCTAACCTAATTATAAGATGATGTAATACGCAATTGGATAGTGTTTGCTTTTTAAGTTAGTGGTTATGATGATGCTGATAATGTGATAGACTGATTATATCGCCTGTTATCGAAGCCTAGGTTTTGTAGTTCTATAGAGGTTTGTTTGTATTGTAGTGTAGATAGATAATGCTATTGAATGACTTGAGTGCGTTTGTTGATGATAGAGATACTTTTGAACCTAATGTTTAGATTTCGTAATTTATTACTCTGTAATTAAAATAGTACAATTTTGACTAATGCATAATGTAACGAATATAGATAATACACTGGTATCGTGTGTTATCGATACTCTTAAGCCTAGGTTTTGTAATTCTAAAGAGTTTGATTTGTAAATGCTGCTGAGTAACTTGAGTGCATTTGATCATTTTTATTGTAGCAGTGTATATACTTTTAATCCTAATGACCTAATGTTTGGCTTTTGTTATTCATTGATTAAATAGTGTTTGATTTTTAATGCATAATGTAGAGTATAGATAATCTGGTTTGCTCGACTTGCACATGTGGATTGTGTACTTGTTTCCTAAGAACTAGGACATATTGCTCGTGTAGTTGTTTCCTAAAGATTAGGATGGTGTTTTGTGTATTTCTATAAACCAAGTGTGCAGGACGTATGCTGTATTAAGACGTGCTAATGTAATTTTGAAACATCTTATGGTCTGTGGACTTGCTTGATATACGATTGGACGGAATATCTTATTGAATATGTAGGGCATAGGCTTTTATCTAGGTACTATTATTCTGAAGTAGGTTACAGTATGTGGATGTGGACTTGCTTGATATGCAATTCGGGGGGATATCTTGTGAGAATGGATTGTATTCAGAATACTTCTGATCTTTATGAATGACTTCTGATTGGTATTACCGATGTCTATATTGTTTATCTTATACATAAATTACTTACATTTTTTTTTTGCTATTGGAGCAGAGGCTGTTGCTGATGCGAGCAAAGCAATTGAGTTGGACTCTTCAAATGCAAAGGCATATCTGCGCAAGGGGTGAGTCTCTTGGAACAACTAGTGTTGATTACATTCTTGTTTCTACATAATGTGCTTATTTGTCTGTTTCCTACCCAATTTTTGTATAAGTAGGTGGTTCTTTTATACTTTGTATCACTGTGTTTCGTTGTAGGAATAAGATATATTTCTGTTTAGTGTGGTGATTTCAGTGTTTAATAGTTAATGATACTTTTCTGTAAACTTCAACTCTATTGGGATCCATAGTCGGTTCTTTCTCTGAAAAGAATACAAGACTTTGAAGTTTAAAAATGTTGGAAGCAATATTCTGATTTAGATCGGTAATTGACAAGAAATGATGTATATTAGTTTCAGGAAGTACTTGAAGTTGTTGAGACCAATGTCGCTTATATATACTTTATTGTATGGCCATCACATAATCATAAAGCCACAAATCAATATGGTATTTTAGTATGATTCGAATAGGATCAAATTATGAAAATTTCTTATTGCGCCCATTCCAAAACTCATTATGCCTTAGCTTCATGGTGCGGATGCTGAATGTATGTGGCGGGTTGCAGCCTTCATTATTTACCATGGCATGCCGTTTTCTACTATGGTCACCTTGCTGATTGCCCTTTTTCACGTTGTCCTTGCAACGTTTCTAGCTCATGTAGTATTTTTAACATGTTCATGTTTTGTATCTGACTATCTTCGAATATTATAGTAACCTTTTCACCGTGTCCTACAGAAAGGCGTGTTTTAGTCTTGAAGAATATCAAACTGCCAAAGCAGCCTTTGAAGCTGGCTCTAAATTAGCTCCAGAAGATGCAAGATTCACAGATTGGATCAAAAAGTGTGAAAAGTGTATTGCAGGTGATTAAATAGTAAATACACACAGACATGCTAATAATGTTGAAATCTGATTGTTGGTTTTGTGAGAGCTAAGGCGAGAAGTCTCTGTGATTTTTTTTCTTAAATTTTTTCTTGGCGTTTCTTTCATATAATTTTGTTTTGCTCGCACGTTCTGTGGAAGGATTTAGTACTCCAATAGACGGATTTAGTATTCCAATAGACACGACTGGTTTAAGATACCCTTCAGTCTCTTAACTTTTTGTGGTGCATGATATAACATAAAGTTTTTGGGATTTAATTCGTATTATATTATAAATTGTGTATAATTTTTATAACGAGTGCTTTACTTTTGTAACAGAGGAAGATGGTGAGCTACCAACACAGTCATCGGATGTAGCACCTACTAATGTTGTGGCTTCGTCTCAAGCAACTGAGAAAACTGATGCAACCAACGAGGTGATCGCCCCAACACCAGCCAAACCCAAATACAGGTAAAAATCTTTTGTAGTGTTCTTTTTAATTGTACGTATATATGGGTGACATTAATATTGGCCTATTGATTGTTTGTGATCTTGTTTCTGATCGCGTTTAACATCAGAACAATTCCTGTAACGGGGTCGGTTATTCCTGTGCCAGGCAACAAAATATATCTTTTGAAGTTAGATAATTGGCGGGATTGTCAGTAATGTATAATTTTATTATTGAAAAATGAAGTTAATAAGTTTTTACAATGTAGGAATTTTCAATTGGATATAGCTAACAAAGTTATCAGTAGAGCAACCTAGAGATCTGATTATTGAAGCTAAAAGATAAACGAGGGGTATAAAAAGATGAACGATAACTGTATTCTAGCAATTATTAGTATTAGCATGAGTTATCATTAATGGACAGATGTATGTAGACTAAATCATGGACAGTGTATCAGTTTTAGTTCTTTTGGTGATGCATGACTCACCTACAAATTATATATCTGCAGGCATGAATTTTATCAGAAACCAGAGGAGGTGGTTGTGACCATATTTGCCAAGGGAATACCAGCTAACAGTGTGTTTGTCAATTACGGGGAGCAAATTGTAAGTTGGCATTTTATCTTTTCTCATCTTTAAAAAAAATTCCCATGGCTATATTTTATGATGAAAAGTTATCATACATGACTCCTTTCATTCGATGTTTCTTTTCAGCTAAGTGTGACTATCGACGTCCCTGGTGAAGATTCATACATTTTTCAGCCTCGGTTGTTTGGAAAGGTGATGTTATGAACTTTTCTTTTAACAGTAAAAGCAACTGATTCAATTGATTCACCTCTTTTTGTGAGTTAAAATTTTACTAAACAAATGGTATGCATGATTGCATATGACAGAACCTATATGCCAGTTCGCTAGTATTAAAATTTTAATCGCTAGCTGCACGATCCTTTAGGCTAGTCGTAGTTATTGTTAGTAATTTTATGTTGAACAAAGCTAACTAAGAGGTGGTTTCTCTATCGAATCAGACATCAGTCGGAGTGGCAAATATACTTTTTATCTTGTGTTCTATATTATGCCAATCATGGTTCATGGTTGTAGCACATGGCCTAATTTTATTTCTTTTCTGAATCAACAGATTGTCCCCGCCAAGTGCAGGCATGTTGTTCTCTCCACGAAAGTTGAAATCCGGCTTGCAAAAGCTGAAGTGATACAGTGGACATCTCTCGAGTTTGGTGAAAAGAGTTTGGTTGCACAACCAATCAATGTCTCTACAGGTAGGCCAGTTTGCTATTGTAAAAATAGGTGTCATTTACTTACAAATGGGTCAATTATGGTTGTATTCCATTTACAATGGGCAAATGGGTTTATCTAAAAAAAGGCATTGTATAAGGTAATATAGTATGATTTGTACTTATACCTGATACGAGTTACTTGGAAGTCTTTTGGAAAAAAGTGTTTCAGGTCACCCCAAACCACATACCAAAAGCTACCTGTATTTGGATTAGAACTTGTAGCTTATAGCTTGAATACACTCAGCTGGTACTTTGGGGTTATGTTATCTCGCAAATTTTGTTTGTTGTCCTTTCTGATCTTGGGATACTTATCACTTTTAAATATGTTATGTAGGTAATCAGAGACCTACATATCCTTCTTCGAGACCAACCAAAGACTGGGATAAGCTTGAAGCTCAAGTGAAAAAGGAGGTATGGATTTTGACCCCAATAACTCGTATATATTTTGTCCCCCGTGACAGCTGAGACTTGAAGACGCATATCTTGGTCTGGCTAACCGTCTGTTTTTTTTCAGGAAAAAGATGAAAAACTTGATGGCGATGCAGCTCTCAACAAATTTTTCCGCGACATTTATAAAGATGCAGACGAGGACACAAGAAGGGCTATGCGAAAATCGTTTGTAAGACCATTTTTCCTTGATTTGAGTGAAATAAAAGTCTCCTCTCTGGCATTAGTATTTTCTGCGTCAACACCGGATAGATTGGCCCTATCTTCTTTAAGATGACTACCTTCTGACCATTTACGAACACGGAAAACCTCATCCGTTTACCTTTTGACCATTTACCTAGAAGCGAGTCGAGGACTTTAAACGTGTCAAATGGGGCAAACTGGTCGAAAGTCAGTTTCAGTGTATGGAAAAGCTTATGACCTCTTACATCGCTTTGTTCAAACAAATCAGATATTTTGATTAGTAGTATCGTCAAAAAATAAACAAAGTGTTTGTTGGTGGGTCGACCTATTTTGACCCAAATCCGATTTATTATCACCCATTTTTTTTCTTTTTTTGGGAAATGGCCATGACTGACTTGCACCTAAAGCTTATTGTCACGCATCTACTTTAAAGTAGACATAAATGAAAGTGTGCTTTCTATCAATGTATACTATTAGTTACCGGGTTTTGTTTTATTATAACAGGTAGAGTCGAACGGGACAGTGCTGTCAACAAACTGGAAAGAAGTGGGATCGAAGATGGTGGAAGGAACCCCTCCAGATGGTATGGAAATGAAAAAATGGGAGTATTAAGGATTGAATTAGTAGCCTTATGTGTGCTCTGTTTGGACCTTTTAGTTGTTAGCTTGGCTATGCTTTGAAGCTGTCCATAGTCTTTTTGTCCAAGTCTAAGTTAGCCTATCGAAATTTTAAATCTCTGTGCTTTAGCAATTAGCATATATGAATGATTGGGTCATTACCGTGGAAACTGATTTTATATAGTAGAATTTTGCTGTTATTGAATTCGCATCGTTGATTTGCTACCAGTGTTGTGAAAGATCTTTAGTTACCAGTTTGATCTTGTGTAGTGCTTGGTCTAAGGATTAATTGTGAACTAAAGTAATAGGGTATGTTAATTGTTTTAGACCTTTATCTATAAACTTTTACCTACACATTTTTTGTGTCTTTTTTTTTAATTGTTTGTAACATTTGACAACTTGGCGACACTTTTCTTATGTGTCACCAAGACTTCTTTTTGTAGTGAACAGAATGTGTGTAAATTTATTTTGTTTACTTAGAAGTGCATTTTTGATAAGCAATGTATGATTCGTCATAAAAAAGTTAATACATTTTGAAAAATTTTCACCTGACTGCTCGATCTATTTTACTTATATTACAAGATTTAAGATCATTTGAGGACAAAAGATTATTTACATACCAAAAGATCAATCTTCACCCTCCATTTTTATTTGATCTAATGGATGAGATTAATCTCAACAATTTTAAAAACCCACTTTCATCATTTTTTTTTCCAAATATTAATATCTTTCAAACCGTTAATCGTTAAGCGAAAAAAAATATATCATTGCGACGAGCATTTAATTATCTTTCTATAGATAGGCACTTTGATATACTTTCGACAAAAATTTTTTTTTCGTATTTTTCACCTTTTTTTTTTAAAGTTTTTTTTGGTTTTTTTTACGGTACTGAAATTTGCATTAAAAAATCATATATGATAAAACAATAGTTTGAATATCACATGTGATATTAGTGTAATATCATATATAATATGTGTGATATTAGTGTAATATCACATATGATATTACATATCATATATGATTTAACACTAATATCACATGTGATATTCAAATTAGTGTTTTATCATATGATTTTTTTCATGCAAATTTCAGTAACGTAAAAAAATAACAAAAAAACATGAAAAAAACGAATTTTTTTTCTTTTTTCGAAAGTATATCAAAGTGTCCGTCTATAGAAAGATAATTAAATGCTCGTCGCGATGGTGTAAATATTTTCACTTAACGATTAACGGTTTAAGAGATATTTAAATTATAAAAAATAGTTGAAATAATAAAAAGCTTTTAATCTCAGCCATTGATTTCTTTTTAGATGGATGGTGGAGATGAGTCCCTTGGTATGTGAGAAAAGTTTTGTATGTAAAATAACTCTTCTCATATTACAATTACAACTTTAAATACCATTATGTGTTTTATAATACTTTATCCGTCTCACAAAATTTCAATATAAGATACTTCACTTCTCATTTATATTTTTCACTTTATTCATAAGATCATATTACCTAGTTCTTACTATCTTACGGTGGGTTTTGCATCATGACCACGACCCTATGCAAGATTAATACATTTCGTTAGTCTACCGTTAACTTTTGGATCTGAAAGAACCTTGCATAAACTGATATATACTCAAGATATGGCTCGGCGTACCCCTGTAAACCCATTTCTATATGTGTATCATATCTGCCCAAAGTGTAAAGCTTATTATGACCATATTACATATATCACATTCATGATCCGGAGTTACCGAACCCAATTTGTCCAACATAGTTTGGCGTGATTGCAAGTGAGGTTTCCAGGATGATGTTTTTAAGGTTGATAAGACAATTTGGCAGTCGAAAAATGATGTGAGAAATATTGTTAACGATAGTGATAGTGACGAGGTTGAGAATGTGTTTGAGGAAAAGTATACGTCTATAGGAGGAACAATGTGTAAAGAAAAAGGTTGGGGCGCCTCCCATGAATATATCAATGATACAAGAAAAAAATGTGGGGACGTCTCCTAGAAAGACATGTATTTGGTCTGGTAAGAATGTGGACTTTGACCTCGTCACGAAGGAAGATGGGAAGACGATTTTTTTTTTTTTTTTTTTTTTTTTTTTTATCTACAGGAAAGTGATGATGATACTGATCTACTGGAGCCGTTGGATAGCCTTTTTGTTTTACTTTGTGTATGTAGTTAGCGTGATCATTTTGTGGTATGTCACAAATGATCTAATGGTTGTTCAAGCTGTTGCTTAATGTGACATTTCAACCAAATTCCATTATACTTAATTATTACTAAGAAGAAAAAATGAAATAAGAAGAATGAGAAATGTTTTTAGCCACACATTTCAAATGAAGAAAGAGAATTTTATGGGAAATGCATCTTATTTTGTAGGTGCATCTGAAATGTGCGGTTGTGGATACTTCTCATTCAACTTTTATTTCTCATATTTCTCATTTGATCCTTACTCTATTTTGATATACTATAATATCTTTTACCGGGAAAGAAAGGCTTAATTAGAATATTATATAATTTATAAATACTATTAATATGAAGGAAAACACGTGTATCATAAATCAAAAAGTTTATACACTAGTCACACATCAATAGCATTTAAAACTATAGAAGGCTGTTTATGAGTGGCAAATAATTTCTGATACAGATCTTCTCCTCGCTCTATTTCACTCCACCAGCCGATGTGGGACTAAAAGTTAACATTTTTCTTTTCACTCACTTGAAAATATACAATCTTTTAGTAGGATCATCGATGACTATTTCCTCCATGAAATGAATACTACACATGCATTGAATGTTGGAATCGAAATTAATCAAGAATCATAAGTCTTGAAAGACGAAGGACCAAACATGTTAGTTAGATAGTTTGTAACCATATAGCGGTTACAAAGTTAGTTATTTCCTGTATTTAGTGAAAGGGCATGTCGATTGGATACATGTCTCTTTGAAAAGACACATCGGTTCATGGCACCGATTGATAGTCTATATATACTTATGTACATGTATTGTTTTTAGTGTGGATAATAAAAGTTAAGTGTGTTTATTATATAAAACTCCCACCCTCTGTTACAAACAAAGAGTCGCTGCACAATTCGTGTGCATACTCATACAATGTTCATCATGATTGATCCAAGATCCATAGGACCAGGGACGGAGCCATGTTAGTGATGGGATGGGCCATGGCCATCCCAGTTTTTTATCAGCTACAAGTAACATGTACATATTGTAATGTACTTACTATACAAAATTGTTTTAGACTCGTCCAAAATCAAATATCTGGCCAACCCAAAATAAAATATTGGCCCAACCAAGATATTATTTGTATTAATTGACGTAATTGGAAATTTGTAGTGACAGAAATTTGATTGTCGTTTGCATTAACAAAAATTATCATACCACTTTTTCTCGAATTCATGTTTGTATATGTTTTGGCCCACCCGACTTAGAAATCCTAGCTTCGTCACTGCATAGGACCTCAACATTGAACTATTAAGTGATGTTAGGAAAATAGATGTGACAATGTGTTTGAGAGATCAAATCTGATAACTAGATAGTAAATGCAAAGTGATGCCATGTCGAAGAGGAATGTTCGTCCATATGTAGTGTCTTGTCGAAGAGCTGGCAATGCTCGTTACAAAAAAGATAGTAGATACAAAGTGAAAGATAAGAGAGCAAATACAGTCACTACCAAAGGATTAAACAAACACCTATAAATTTAGGACATAATGACCACTTACCAGTATTTAGTAGTCCCTCGAGCTGAACCAAATTAAACACACCATATGTGACTTGAACCAATATTGAAACCACCGATACCAATAACACACACATGTCACATAAAACTCACCCAAAATGAGAGAATTACAAAAAAAAAAAAAAAAAAAAAAAGTATTTCTATTAATAAAGTGTTACAGTTAACATACGAATACTTATATGATTCAACCAAGTTGATTAAACAAAGATATGTACATTTCAAATCATGTCCAAAAACAAGCTCAAGATAAAATGAGTAATTGTAAAAAATCACTTCCGTGATCAAAAGTGTAAACAGTCCTTAACATGACTTACAAGTCATTCGTAAGACAGAAGAGAGCTGAATTGATCTTCGTTGACACATTTAAACGAGTAAAATGTGAAAGTACGCATCATATGATGTAACAAAAATTGGACGATTTTACATCACAATAGGACCAATCGTTTAATCTGATTAGCAATTTGGTATGTAACTATGAGCATACAAATAGGACATGTTCACCATTTGATAACCTCAACTGGAGTACCCCAACCATAATTTCCTTTTAGTTGCAGACTCGTAACTTTCTTATTTGCGATACACCATTTAATAACTATCAATATTTTCAATATGTTCAGATACACCACCGTGCCTGCATATATGTACCTTGAGCCGTAATTGTCGATCCTTCCCTCAATACCCTTTTCAAACGTATGTAGCTTTCATATATTATACTCGACACGAATTTGGTTGATTCTTCCTTAGAACTGACATGTTTTTTTTAGCAATAGTTCTCATGTTTATTTCTTTTGTAGTTGTTCTTTCTTTTCGAGGTACAAATACTTGCATAGTCACCCTACACCATGGTCATTTATCAAGGATTTTCTCAACTTGTCAAACCTATCCGAGATACATCATGTTAGATAAGTTTCCTAATAATCCTCGTATATATATACCAAATTAATTTGTTACCAATTCATTTTTCACATTAATAAGAAATGACTAATTACTCGTGCTAGCTACGCACAGCGGATACATTGATCGGTTTGAGTTATGACATTTATGTTTTTTACACTCCAGTTTCACACTTGAGCCAAGTACTAATTGTTCCATTTTATTGTACTTTTCGAGAAAATAGCTTGGTACAATATTATTTGTTATTTTTCTATGCGCCGAGTGAAGTACTGATTGCATTGAATCCAGCCATATTGACGTTACGTAGTGTTGATACTTGACAGTCTTGATAGAGATTTTTAAAGGAGAGGGATGCGGCGACTTGCTAAATTTGTGGCCTGGTGGTACGGTCACAAAATAGATCGCCATCTTTCAAAAGTCTTTTATGTTTTCCTTTTCGTTGTCTATCGTTTTGTCTCGTCATTCATATCCGTCATAACATCTGTCATTAATTCATTATCATCTTGTTTCTTCGACAATGACTTATTTAATGTGATTCTATCTTGATATATTTTATATCGTGTTCCACTAATTCTCATTATGGTCTTGCCGAATAGTCTACTTTTCTTAATTATACATTTTAAATTATTAGTGAAAATAATTTTCAATAACTTAAGACATAGAACAACTAGTGTGAATGAGAAATAAGAGTTTGAAAAAAATGAAGAATATGTTGATTGTATCCCACATTGACAAATAGACAAACTATTGACGTGTTAATAAGTAAGAAAATACGGATGCCTATTAAATTGTTCTTACAAATGTTGCAAAAATGATGGTTTGGAACTTGGAATGGAAATATAATCTTTATTCTTCAGATCCTTGACCATTATTAATGTTACATTGTGGGCAAGTTTTTGTGATTTATATAGGTTGATTTAAAATTTTGCTTTTCTTTATTTTATTTTTTTGTCAAAGTTTTTGTTTTTATTCCCTACAACATGGTCATTATTTACTTTATGATCTTTTCCACTTTTAAATTTTTAAACTTCCATGATACATTACGAGTGAAAAAGATAAATTGATGGTTAACCACAACTTCTTTCTCATTGGTTTTCCTAGCAATCCTAAAATTTATGATTTATTGCGTTAGTATGTTTTTGTAGTGGAGAGAATGGATCGGTTATAATCTAAACTCCAACCAAAAATCGAAAAATGGGTTATTTATTGAATTTCATTTTAGTAATTTGAGCTTAATATAGATAGTTTTGTTGGTGCCCGTCCCTTTGTTTGTACAGCGCGGCATGCTGATCCCCGATTACTAGCGATTCCAACTTCATATTTCCGCATTGCAGAGAACAATCCGAACTGAGGCAATCTTTCCGGATTCGCTCCGTCTTACAGCCTTGCTTCTCATTGTAATTGCCATTGTAGCAAGTGTGTGGCCCAGTGTTTGGGGAGCTTTTGCTCATTTGTAACACCGTGCAACTTCTTTTGTTTATATCTATATATTTGTTGAATTTTTAAAAAAACAAAAAACAAGATTGACATTTTTTACTTCATTTTATGTCAACCTTAACATGCACGTATTGCTTCTCCAAATTATGAAAATCAAAAACCAATGTCAACCACTGAAAGTTGTCAAAATTGAAAGACAAAAGAAATTATTTTATGATATGTTCCTATGCCATTTGTTTCCAATACTTTTTCACATTCATAACAAATAACTTACCCCTACTTCACATCCGGATACACATATCGGTTTGAGTTAAATATCATATAATTTGTTTACATTACAATTTCACTTTTAGATCCATTATTATTTGTAAACTTTCTAATAAACGTACAAGTCGAGTGAAGTGAACATCTTGATAGACACGATCAAAATGAAGTCCATGATTCCATATCACCATATCCTCCCACAAACACCTCCTACCATAAGCGATTAAGCTCATGCAATATCCATGCCGGTTTTAGGAATCTTAATCATGAACAACTTCTATTTTTTAAAATCTTCATAAGAGGTTATATCTCAGCTTGTGGCTACAAAGATAACTCGTTGGCTTGCATGTAATCCACATTCATAGTTACGTAGTTGACGGCCGTGATATATATTGGTCACCAAATGGATCAAGTGAAGATATTTAACGAAGAGTGATGTGAATCACTCAATTCATGGTGATACATTCATAGGGTGGGTAGGATTGCAACATTATTTGTTAATGAATAATATCTTTGCCTTTAAAAAAAAGGCAACATATATGTATCACACAAGATGTTTACGGTACATCATATTTGGAAAATTATTGGCGAAAATGTTTTATTGGAACTTGTCAATGAAAAAAGAAGTTGAGTTGGTCATCCCACATCGCTGGCGAAATAAACTTTAATATAGTTATAAACGAGACCTGCTAAATAACTTTTAAAATGGAGAATGATGATATTTTGACACTCCATGTCACATTATGGTCAATTTTGGAAATTTTTATCCTCTTAAATATTAGGGAAAATGACAAAAAAATGTATCGAACTTGACCTCTTCTGCGATTGTGTGTAGTCAACTTTTTTTTTTCATTGTAACACAAAACTCTTAATTTTTTGTCATTGTATGTACGCTTTCCAGGTTGTCAATATATGTGGCCTGCCAGCGTGTTCTAAGCGTACACATGTACATGCCACGTTGTCAGCTGTCCTTTTCATCACTCTTTTAACCACATTTTATACCCCACAATCCCAACCACACATTCATTAAAACAAACCCTTATTCCAATTTCACCTCTACCACATAAAACCAAGTATGAGATCTTCATCATCTTCTTCAAGATCCAATCGCCTAACCTTGCAACAACTCATCAATGCAACTCATTGTTGGTGTCCTTTGCCTGTTGAAGAACAAGTTTCATGGACCATTGATAACCCAGGAAGAAGATTTAAGTCTTGTCCTATTTATGTAAGAATTTTTTACTTTTTCGTTTTTGGTTTTAATATAATGGATTTCTTTTAGTTTGGGAGCTGTTGAGTTTTCTTGTATGTGTGATAGAATGAAGACGAAAAGTGCAAGTTTTACGGTTTCTTAGATCCCGAGCTACACAGTGACTACTACAAAGTTTTGTTTTTCGAGTTACATGAAGAAAACAAAAGGCTGAAGAACATGCTTAAGAGAACAAAATCCTCTCAGCTTCAACTTTGGAAATGGGTCAGTTGAAGGAAATGGGTCAGTTGAAGGAAGAATTGACTTTAATAAAGTCAAAAGTTGGAGTGTATGACAAACTTGTAGTTGTGTTTATTTTCTTTGTTCTTGTGATATGTTTTGTTGTCGCAACTAGTTTTGTGCATTGACACTAGTGGTTAGTTTGTGTTATTTTGGTAGGATGTGTTTTGGTAGTGTGTGACATCTCGAATCGATGTATCATCCTACAGCTATATGATGTAGCATTGTAGTCTTCAATGAAATGGTTTATTTTGTGTTTACAATCATTCTTTAAACATTCTAATATCATACCATATACTCATGCACATATAACAGTTAACATAAGATACAAACTACACTTTATATTCATCACTTCCAAATGCTAAACTGTCAATACATCCTAATGCCCACAATGTACAAAACTAGGCATTAAAGTGACATCAAACTGCATCACTTGGTAGTTTTAAGTTGCATACTTACATGACAGTTACCTAACTTCCAAATTACGTACACAACTTCTAAGTGCATAACATATAGATACAAAAGAAGTGCACAAAGTTAAAACATTAGTTACATATACAACTTCTAATTGTTCAAGTCCACAACATATAGATACAAAAGATGTGGACAGATTGAAATTACATTTCAATCCAGCGGGTGTGGTCTAGAATTAGAGCTACCAATTCCTGGGTGATTCTTTGCAAGTTTGTTCTTGAGGATTCTTTCACTTTTTTCTCTTGGTTTTGGTACCACAAACTTCCTCCTTGCTCTTGGAGCTGCTTGTTCTGCCATTGGAGATGTTGTCTGTGATGCCTGAGTAGGTGCATCATGAGTGTTAAAAGTAGATGTCTGAGAAGGTGCATCATCATTTTGTGTCTGAGAAGGTTCATCAATTGGATCAGACATACTATCTGTTTCACCAATACCAAACCATCTTCCCAACCTTGAACCAGAAAAAAACCTACCCCTTCCCCTTTTACTTGATCCCCTTTGCACTGTCCCTCTTTGCCTTAGACTGTCAATAAAACTGACCCTTTTCCTAATTATCTTTGAAGGTGGTTTAGGTGGTAACACAACTGTTGTCTCTGATGTCTGACTAGGTCCAGCATCAGTTGAAACACATGGTGGTACTACTGGTTTCATTAGTAAGTTGTCTCCTAACAGTTCTAGGCTTAACTGGTGAATGTAGGCGTCGTGCTTCTTCCTCAGCCCATTCACCTAGTTCATCCCATGACATATTCCCAGCATCCTTTTTCCTAATCCCATTAATCCTAACTTTAGACGTGGCCTCATCACAAGAATCATCAAAACCCAAGTTTGGAATGTAATATTCATCTAACTTTTGAGGAATGTGTGCCAAATACATGTTTAATATCCCATAAGTTTCAGCAAATCCATACATTGCTTCCAACTCCGCATCACCTCCAATTATTTTCAACCCAACATCTAACTCACACTCTGGTAACTTAAAAAACATGGCATCAAAAGTTATTTCAAGCTTCTCTTCTAAAAACTTACGCAAACCGTAATAGTCAAACACCTTATCTTTTCCAATCCTCAACTGATAAACACCACCATTTTCATACCTTAATGGTGAGAAATAGAACACTCCATCAAAATACACATCAAAGAGGTAGGCATCTGAAGGAGCCATCCTGTAAAAAAAATTATATATTCAATAACTGATACCCTAGATACCAGATACCATGCATATGAAAACAAAAATAAAACAAAAAATTAGTGTAGGGGACCATTAGAATATAGTATATATTACCTTTTGCCCACATCAATTTAACAAAAGCACTTGACACGATGATGAATTTGGAGCTTTATTAAATTAGGGTTTGTGGGGTAAGATGAAAGAAAATGACAGATGATCTTTGTGTGATAAAGTGGGGTTGACTTATCTAAAGTGTTTGAGTTAAATGTGTGGTTAAAAGTATGATAAAAAGGACATATGGGTTAAGTGTGTGGTTAAAAGAGTGATAAAAATACAGCTGACAACGTGGCATATACATGTGTACACTTAGAACACGCTGGCAGTCCACATATATTGACAACTTGGAAAGCGTACATACAATGACAAAAAATCAAGAGTTTTGTGTTACAATGAAAAAAAAAAGTTGGCTACATACAATCGCAGAAGAGGTCAAGTTCGATACATTTTTTTATCATTTTCCCTAAATATTAATGTGTTTTACGTATGTATGCAATTTTCCAATTGTTTTATTCGGGTATGAATATTCTCCCTTCAACATGGGGTCACTAGTCAAGGATTTGTTCAACTTTTAATCTTAATTATCAGTGATTATTAGAAAAGATAATTTGACATTAACGTTGCAATCATACTCAAATTTTGATATTTAATGAATAAATATAGAAGTTCAAATTAGACCAAAAAGTCGGGAACATAACATAGGCATGCGTTAATTAATTAATGTACATAATTTGCTTCAAGACTAAGGGGGTGTTTGAAATTGCTTATTCAAAATATATTATGCGTTTTGAAAACGGATAATCAACAATTATAAAACGTGATTTTGATTATAAAATGTAGTGTTTGGATTTGATTATGATGTATAATAACGCAATAATCACATGATCAGTTTTCAAAGCGTTTGACAAATCAGATTATTGAATAACTCAAGAGATAAAATGACGAAAAAAATACACTCTTATATTTGTTATATTAGTTGAATTTAACAAACAATATATATTAAAATTTGATGTATAACAATGTACTCAAATTTTTATAACTTACAAAATATAAGAACTAAAGAATATTACGAGTATATTTACAAGCAATATTACTAGAACTAAAATTGTGAGTTTTGGGCCTTTGGGTGAGGCACGTAGATGATCATCGACAAGCATATAAAATTATAAGGATGCACTTATTGAGTTCTTCCTTATAAATATACATACGCTAAATGAGAAACCAAAGGTCATCATTTTTCTTTTTCTTTTTTTTTTTTTTTTTTGCAATAATCAGTTGGGTTGGCGACAAGGGACGACAAGGATTAGAATCAGCTTGCCGGAATTGAAGAGAAGTTGCAACTGAGAATTGTGAGGAACAAGATGACATAATCTTTAAGGTTAATTTGGCAATTTGATAGTGAATAATTAGTTTGCGCAAAACTGCGTTTTGTGGCAGCAGGGGGAGGGTTACTTTTCCAAAACAACTTTTTGGGGTTGTCTAAACGCAAATAAGCATTTTTCAGATTTTGGTTGCTAAACACTTAAAAACGCATTACTACGTTTTGCAATCGCATTAAGTAGAAAAGTTGTCTCCAAACGCACTCCCAAACACCCCCCAAGCTAGTTTAGCTTGCTATATAATATAATCGTCTCATGATTAACCATCAAAAAAAGCAAAATAAATAGCAAATATTCAAAAATTTCGTAATAAAAAAACCGAACATTTTCCCAAAGATAAACTAATACAAGCTCATATTTGCTCTTAAAAAAAATCTATTAAGCAACTATTTACTTCTCAAATAAATATCAACTACCATCTAAAATTCTTACTCTTCCTTATACCTCTTGCGAAAGCGTTCTCACTGCCGAGTTGAATGAGTTGCAACGAGTCCTCCATTTTGAGTGTCGCAAACAATGATTGTTCCTTTAGCTTTAAAGGTATAGATTTGGTCATGACTGTAAGGAGAAGGAGGTAACAAGAGAGAATGTTATAATTGTTTGATATATCACATGTACATTTACATCCAGAACAACAATCTCGGTTTACGACACCATAGATGAAGGTTGCGTTCCAACTTATTCAATTAAGCACCGAGCCAGATATCGATACAAACGTGTTAACACCGGTGCGATCAAGGCGGCAAATTGTTACACTCCAAATCCGCAAATACAGTTTGACTATTATATTTTTTACTTTTATAGTTTATGTTTGAACTTATACATATGTAGAATGTAACATGATTGGTTAGTCAATCAATATAGTGTTGAAAGTCAAAACTAAGAGTAAAAAAATGGGAGTCAAAGGACAAGTGATGATATACTTAATGGACTTGGGGTGTAAAGTGTCACAAACTAAAACTAGAGGGATTAATAGTGTAATTTCATCTATAATCAGATTTTTTAGGTAGAAGATGACTAGAAACTTCGCTCTTTGAGAGGTGTATGTTTGTGGGTGATGGAATGACGAAATTATGGAAGAAAGAAAAGATTTTGATGAGTTTTGATGATTAGAACCAAGTAAAAGTGTTGAACATGCCTATCAAAAATTATTCTTTTAACGAAATAGAATATTTGTGTACATTTATTTTGTTTGCTTAAAAGAGCATTTTTGATAAGCAATGTATGATTCGTCATGAAAAAGCTAACACATTATGAAATTTTCACCTGACTACTTGTTTCGTCTTACAAAAGTGTTCACTATCAAAATACATACAATTTTAGAAAATCTTACTAACTATACTCTCAATCAATCAAATAGAATTTCTAATCCATAATAGTTTATTTCGTGGTTAAGTTGACACTTATTATGGACATGGACGGACCTACATGGGTGCCGGGTGTGACACGGGCTACACCAGATTTTAGGTCACAAAGTGCAAAAAAATTTCAAAATTGTTGTTTTTAGGTATGTGCAACACCCAATAATTTTGTTTGATACTTTCGCTTCTTACGATTGAACTTTAGTTAGCCTAACAATTCTTTTGTACAACACCTTTTTCAAAGTTTTAGGTCCGTCCCTGTCTATAGAACATCCAAAAATAATATTACGGAAACTTAGGCTGTGTTTGGCAGCGGGCTTATGAGAGGCTTATGGGGCTTGGGCTTCTAAAATAAGTCGGCTTATAAAATAAGTCTCGTTTGTCATGCGGGCTTATGAAATCATAAGCCCCTGAAGGGGCTTAAAACTTTAGCCCCAAAAAAGGGGCTAAAAACTTTAGCCCGAGGCTTATGAACCATAAATTACATATTTACCCACAAAAATATCTAACATATACCATAAAACTCATTTAATTATATCCTTTTTAGTAATTTTGCAATAATAAACCCCAACCCCAGCCCATTTGCCAAACAAGTTTACAAAAATACAAATTTCAACTTCGGCTTATAATAAAAGCCCTAGCCCAAGCCCAAGCCCCAGCCCTAGCCCCAGCCCCAACCCATTGCGCCAAACATACCCTTAATATGGATGGAGAAAGTACCATGTAAAAAACCGAGAAAGTATCATGTAAAAATCAAAGGTAATATAGTATTAGACTCAAGTGATCGTAATTAGAAAACTTTTACCAGTAAATATTTTTTTTATTCGATAAACGATTTAAAAATTTTGTAACATTATTGTAATTACTAAATAAACATTTTCAGAAATTCGTCGACCTCCGCAATTTTGTTTAAAAAATCAAAACATGCCAAACACACATCCAATGAATGCAAGGGAAATGCAATAAAACGCAATAAATGCAAAACAAGAAAGCTTAACTAGAATATTATATAATTTATAAAGATTAAGAGAGACGAAAAACTGTATAAATCAAAAAGTTTATATATATATAGAATGTGTTTGTTAAAAGTATCAGTAAGCATTTGCAGTAAGCAGTAGCTGGAAGCTATGAGCAGTAATCACAGTCACACTGCCCCAAAAATCCGCACAATGCTCGTCGCTAAACATACACGTAAACTTGTGTCCCCATAACATTTGAACTATCCGCAAGGCATGTTTATGAGTTTATCAAAGATTTTCTCATCTTGTCAAACCTATCCGAGATACATCATGTTAGATAAGTTTCCTAATAATCCTCGTATATACATACCAAGTTAATTTGTTACCAATTCATTTTTCACATTAATAAGAAATGTCTAATTACTCGTGCTAGCAATATTTATGTTTTTTACACTACAGTTTCACTCTTAGAGCCAACTACTGATTGTTCCCTTTTATTGTACTTTTCGAGAAAGTAGCTTGGTACAATATTATTTGTAATTTTTCTATGCGCCAAGTGAAGTAAACCTCTTGATAGGCAACGGCCAAAATCGAGTCCATGATTCCATATCACCTCCTCCCACAAGCGCATCCTATTATCAGCTCACTTTGCTTATGTCGATTTTGGAAGCCTAGCCATGTACAATCTCTTTCTATTCAAATCTTCGTTAGAGGCCATATCCAAATTTACGACGATATTTTGTTGGATTGCATTGAATCCAGCCATATTGACGTTGCATAGTGTTGATACTTGACAGTCTTGATAGAGATTTTTGATGGAGAGGGATGCGACTTGCAAAATTTGTGGCCTGGTGGTACGGTCATGAAACAGATTGCTTATGAGGTTCACTTTGGCGCGACCGATCACCATCTTTCAATAGTCTTTTCTGTTTTCTTTTTCATTGTCTATCGTTTTGTCTCGTCATTCATATATATTCGTCATAACGTCTATCATTAATTCATTATCATCTTGTTTCTTCAACGATGACTTATTTAATATATATGTTTCGATCTTGATATATTTTATTGCGTGTTCCACTAATTCTCATTATGGTCCTGCAAAATAGTCTACTTTTCTTAATTATACATTTTAAATTATTTGTGATAGAATATTTTTCAGTAACTTTAGACATAGAACAACTAGTGTGAATGAGAAATAAGTGTTTGAAAAAAATGAAGAATTTGTCGATTGTATCCCACATTGACAAATAGACAAACTATTGACGTGTTAATAAGTAAGGAAATACGGATGCCTATTAACTTATTCTTACAAATGTTGCAAAAATGATGGTGTGTCAAATTTTGATTAAATATTTAATCTTTAATTGAGATGCAACTCACCATCATTAATGTTACATTATGGGCAAGTTTTTGTGATCGGTTCATTTAAAATTTTGCTTTTTTTTTTTTTTTTTTTTTTTTTTTTTTTTTTTTTTTTGTCAAAGTTTTTGTTTTCATTCCCTACAACATGGTCATTAATTACTTTATGATCTTTTCCACTTTTAAATCTTAAAAAAAAAAAAAAAAAAAATCCTGTTGTGAACAAGAATTGAGAGAGTGAAAAGTATTATTCCATTAATCATAGTGTAGGAGATTACAAGGAGTATATATAAGATAAATATTAGGGTAAAACCCTAATAGCTAATTGGGCCATGGGCCGCTTATGGGTTATATGGACATCCGCATAATATTATTCATAACACTCCCTCTTGGATGTCCATATTATTAATATGCTTTAAGAATGCTGCCTCATTAAAAACGTTGTCAGGAAAACCCAGTGGGACAAAACCATGACTAAGGACAAAAAGAGTGCAGCGCGTATTGTCTCCCTCTGATGACTATATCACTTGAGCTCTTTGAGTCTTCGCATTCTAATGTTGTAACTTAGTTTCCTAAATGTTGAGGTAGGAAGTGCCTTGGTAAATAGATACGCCAAATTGTCGCTTGAACGAACTTGTTAATATCATCATTTTTCTGTAAGTCATTAGTGAATAAGAATTTTGGTAAAATATGTTTCGTCCTATCGCCCTTGATATAACCTTCTTTAAGTTGAGCAATACATGTTGCGTTATCTTCATGCAAAACTGTTGGTGCCAATTTTTCTGAAGAATTTCCACATGATCTACGTATGTGTTGTATCACACTTCTTAGCCAAACACATTCTCGACTTGCTTCATGTATCGCTAGAATTTCTGGATGGTTGAATGAAGTTATTGAGATCGTATGCTTAACTGAACTTCATGAAATTGCGGTTTCTCCTCTTGTAAATACATATCCAGTTTGAGATCGACCATTGTGAGGGTCAGACATATATATATTGTATCTGCAAAACCAACTAAACTTGTATTTGATGGGTTAGTGAAAAATAAACCCATATCCACTTGAAAAATAAACTCATATCCATATGTCCCTGATGATCACATCACTTAAGCTCATTGAGTCAGTGAAATGCACATTGAATTGTCTTGATAGAATCACGTGAATAAATATTCTCTACATGTTGTTCGCATATCCATTTTAAAGATTAATGTATGTCATACATCAAGTACATCATCGCACTTCACAAGTTATTCACTACCAACAATTCAAAGTGAATGATATATTATATTATGTATGACCACTAGAGAGAACTTTAAATGCTTTATACGCACTTTTAAATCGATATTGTGATCATCATCTTTATAAATCAGTGGGTTCTTTTCACATCATGTGACCTCATAAACATGAATGTTATCCATATAAGGATAGTTAGCATCTTTCTTATGATGCACACATATTTCATCCTTTAGATGTTTAAATCATAGGCTAAGACAGAATGTGTCTTTTGTTTCAAATTCAACTTCTATGCATTCAGTTGCCTTTATTATCATAAATCAAACTGCATGAAACTTAAACAATATTCAAATCTTGATCTCTTTATAAGGTTTCATAAGCAAACATAATTCTTTATTTGGCACAATACTATACGCTAAGGCAATTATTAAACATATGCCAAAAACATGATTAATTCAATACAATCAAATAGTGTTCTCAAGAACTTTTCTTATATGCTTTAAGCATTAAAAATCACTAGCATGCTTCATGCATTTTATATCTTAAAATCTCAACATCACATGAGCTCTATTCATTTATCTTTTAGACGCATATCAATTACTTATCATATCGCCAGACTTATAAATATTAAATAGATTATTGGATCCACCACATGAGATCATGTCTTTATATGCAAAGTCTTTGCGAAAATATTTGTTTGCCATCATTTATACCTTAAATATAATAGTTTCAAAACTTTAATTTCGCTTTCTCATAATGACCAATGCATATCCAATAAATTTACACATTCATATGTACGGACTTCAAGTCCCAGTAGCCATGTCTCGTCACAAGAGATTTTAATCTTTCATTAGTTCTTTGCGTCTTTACTTCTTTTGGCCATTCATTTATACATCTGCACTTCCTGCAGGTATGCTTGCATGATCCTCACCATGATTATAGCGCTATCTTCTTTATTTACATAATCATTACTATATGTATTATTGTATACAATATCACCATCGACGTCGATTCATTTATATTTTCGATTCCACACTTTACTAGACATTGCAATATATCATTTATTGATATCTCATAGTTTTTCAAGTACCCAGGGTTTTTCAATTACCTTCATGTCTAGTGTCTCTATAGGAGAATTATTATGGGGTCTTTATTACCTCGATTAGACCATCTGAGTTTTCTTGCTCCATTTTATCTATTCATTCGAGGACTTTTATTTGGAATCGATTAGTCTATCACGTTGCAGACGTGCCATAAACTTACTACCAATCATTGGTTTTCATTTTTGGGACATATATTATAATTGGAGCACTAGCAGCGTATATATCATCTAGTCACTTCTTTATGTCACTAAACAAGTCTGGCAATTACTAGATCTGGAATGTAAATTGTCCCTTCAAGTTCATATTCATTGGTCTGAGGATCAACATTAATATTATAATTCATTACATATCTCTCGCTGCTCATTTTCCCCCTGAATGAATTATCAATTACAACATCCCATTGTTGCGCGTTGTGGTGGATTTTCAATACAAGTTTCGCACATTTACATAAACTTTAATGGGAAACATATGATTCCTGACCATAAACCATTTTATTGGGGAGTATTCATTAATCTTGTTGGCATGATGCGAATTCATATTTTATAACATGCCCCATACTCTAAGATTTTTTTTCCTCATAATTATTGGCTTTGCAATCAATTGAAGACGTTTATGAACGTTTAAACAAAAGCAATTTGCGTATGAACTTGGGCTACATAAAGTTCAACACTTATTCCAATAATCGCCCACTACTTAGAAATTTTCACCACCATTCTCAATAATACAATGTGGAAAATCGTGCTCTCATTTTATAAGTTGAGCCACTAATTACGCTAACCTTAAGTTGCGTATTTGATGATCATTTTGACGATGCATCGATTTTAAAACTCAAAATGATCCACATGGCAGATGTATAGGCCTACATACATCCCCTTTATATTCTTTTCAAAACTTCATAGGACAAAGTCCTTACTTTAATTTGGTGATAATAAGTTAACAATGCACTTCCATTGAGAACAATAAAACTAATCAAATAACCTTTGAAGAACTCAAGGTTCTTATATATGGTTCGCATCATTATTGATCCGGGATGGTTCAACCGGTCATGCCAATAAATAATCCTGGCTCATAAACTCTGGTTTATGACCACATGTGTTTTAGTTGCATCTTGTTATATAAAAATCAAATACTCCATAACACGGAGAACTTAATGCATCATCACATTTCTTCAATTAAATTGATATAAGTACTTGTATCACTTCAACTTAGTTCACTATAGTATGCACATTAGCCCATAGCATTATCAAACAAGAAACACATTTTTTTTTTTTTTTTTTTTTTTTTTGTACTTATGAAATTGCACAATCTGCTAAACACATATATACCACTAACCATTCAATAAAATGTCTTGCAACTAAAATCACATATAATAAATAATGCACACATAAATAACAAAGTCGATTACACAATTAGAATCATATAAGACATCTTATTCTTATATTTGATATATCTATATACATAACGTCCATAATTGCAATATTTATTCTGACCAAAGTATTTTCATACTCAGTGAAATACTTTCAATTGGACGAGTTTCATAATATTTTACTAAAAGCTCACTTTTATATCTGGTCATACGCAAATAATAGTCCAAAATGTATCAAGGCACGTCACGTTTCATTTAACCGTTATCTTACACTTTATCATAGATTACCTTAACACAACACAAATCAATTTAGAAATAATTACATGGCTGATTTCATTCACCAAGTAAGGATAATAATAAGTGAAAGTGATATTATCTATGACCGAGCTTAAGTCACAAAATAATTAACATCGAAATAATCAACCTTAGAATTTATAGATATCCGTCATTATACAAAATAATCAATGCAAATAACTCATGCTAGAGGGATATAAATATCAAAGTTATAACGTGGCCATATATGATCAGCTATAAACTCAAATTATGCAAAGATTCAACATCAAAATATACTACTATATTAGCATTTTAAAATGATCAAACTCATATACATATAATCTTTCATCAGTATATGTTAAGGCCAACTTAGTTATAATTCAATAAGATACATTATGACATATAAGTCACCTATGAACATGCATTAATTTACCTATAATACATTAGTGGTAGTAACACAGTCTTTCGTTAATAAATAATTAAGATAAAAGTGTAAATTGATATAAAAAAGGATAGCTAGCTTAGATGGCAAAGAACAGCCACATCAAACCATAGATGAATCAATTAAGTTAATGATCTCTTCTTTTATTTTAATAAAAGTATTGTCATATGTACATCAGAATACACATAACCGTCGAAATCACATTTAAATTTATATATCTCCAATCAAACTTATATATATCTCGTTAGCAGTATAGCACTATCGGACAAGAAAATATTTCTTTACTTTTGAAACTGCACTATTATAAAAATATCAACCAATTAATGTCATAAATTCATAATAAACTCGAAGTATGCAAGACTTGATATCATAGTACACTAGCATATACTCCGTAGCAATCCGCAATGCATGTCTTAGCCAGTTCAAAAATAGCAAATTCATATTCATCCAAATATTATAATCACAAGCTACAAATTAGTATCTCAAGTCGTGACTAATTAATATTTATTATAGGTCGCATATTCGTCACAAGTAAATAACACAATCTTTATCCCACTAATAACCGAACTTGTAAATAGTTAATTAAAATCATGTGAATATATGCATAAAGTTAAGATTTAATCATTACACTTACAAAATCATTCTCAATTTAAGATGACTTTCGTTAAATTATGGAAATTAATCATAATCTATATCGCAACATATAAGAGGTGTGATATCCATATAGATGGTCACATTATAGGTACATTATATATTGATATATGATCCATAACCATGTAATCACCTAATGACCCAAGTAACATATTTGGATGCCCCAACAAAATAGGCCTTCTGGAACTAATCATAATGTTATATCCTAATGATCAACCATGCATGTAATTGTTTCAATTTTTGTTAGGGTACTCGACTTATGTCCAATTTCAATTAAAAACACTGTTTTTTTTTTTTTTTTTTTTTTTTTTTTTTTTTTTTCAATTTAAGCTACTCGACTTTTTTTGGGGCCGATTTAGGTTTTTTTCTAACTTCCGTTAACTATTTCGTTAGTAAATTACATGTTTGGTCCTTGAGTTTGTATATGCATTTCATGTTTGGTCCGTTAACTGTTTTTGCATGTTTCAGTCCGTTTTTGCACATTTTCGTCCGTTTTACACGTTTCGTCCATTTTTACACGTTTCCGTCCATTTTTTCGAAATATTTTTTTTCCAAATTTTTTTCAAAAAAACTTTTTCGAAATATTTTTTTTCCAAATTTTTTCAAAAAAAAATTTTCGAAATATTTTTTTTCAAAAAAAAAATTTCAATATTTTTTTTCCAAATTTTTTTCAAAAAAAAATTTTCGAAATATTTTTTTCCCAAATTTTTTTCAAAAAAACTTTTTTGAAATATTTTTTTTCCAAATTTTTTTCAAAATAACTTTTTCGAAATATTGTTTTCGAAAAAAATTTGGAAAAAGAATGTTTAGAAAAAAAAATTTTGAAAAAATTTTTATTTCGAAAAATTTTCAATTTTTTTTTAAATATTTTATTCCGAAAATATTGAAAATTTTGATAAAAAATCAAAAAAAAAAAAATTAATTTTTTTTTTGGTGGTGATTGGTGGTGTTGGGTGGTGGTGGTTAGTGGCGGTGGTGATTAGTTGTGGTGGAAACGTGCAAAAACAGACAGAAACGTACAAAAACGGACGAAAACGTGTAAAAACAGACGAAAACGTGCAAAAACAGACGAAAACGTGCAAAAACAGACAAAAACGAACGAAAACGTGTAAAAACGGACGAAAACGTATAAAAACGAACGAAAACGTTTGCAAGCGTATGAAAACGGACGAAAATAAACCAAACATGAAATGCCTATACAAACTCAAGGACCAAACATGTAATTTACTAACGAAATAGTTAACGGAAGTTAGAAAAAAACCTAAATCGGCCTAAAAAAAAGTCGGGTACCTTAAATTGAGAAAAAAAAAAGAATAGTACCTTTAATTGAAATTGGACATAAGATGAGTACCTTTTTATGCGATTTGCCCTTTTTGTTAACATATAGAAAAATTAGCAACTTTAAACAAATAATTATACACTTTAATTCACGTGCATCGGGTCACTCTTGTTTATGATATACAAAGTTTTGAGAATATTAGTCATACCAACTGTTTCCAATTAAAATTAAAGCAAGTATTATGTATTAATAACATCATTATGTATCATAACATTTATTTAGCTAAGTATACGTGGCAAATTTAAGTTATACACATGTAGAAAAATCAACTCATTAAACATATATCAACTATGTATAAAAAAAACATATAGTTCTTAACAAAACACGAGCCTTAAATCATAGATCTACTCCATCATATCCATTTAAATTAATTCACATAAAAACTACAATAGTTAACATATCAACAAAGCAAAACACAGAACCACATAATCAATCATCATATTCATTAGTAAACATACATATAATAACAAAACATACATATAGGGGTGCTATTCGGGTCGGGTTGGTCGGGTTCGGGTCAAACGGGTCGGGTCCAAGTCGGGTCGAGGCTAAAAAAAATATACCCGAACCCGACCCTATTTGAACTCGGGTTCGTCGGGTTCGGGTCAAGTCGGGTCGGGTCAAGTCGGGTCGGGTCAGGTCGGGTTCGGGTCTGGCCATTTACAAAATCATATAATTTAATTTCTAAAATAACACATGTATAAATGACACATTTTTTTGGTTGCATTTGTTTGTTACATATTTTTGTTCATAAACAGGAATACCTTGGTATTTGAGTGTTTGTTCATAAACAGGAATACCTTGGTATTTCGACACTTTTTCTTTGATTTCCTTATTAGTATCGAAGTAACCAACTTCAATGGTGAAATACATACCTTTGTCTGGATCGAAAAACAAATCGTGAGGTTTTACCCGTTCTTTCCTTTTATCGTTGTAGCATTCGATTAATCTATATATAATAATAAGTAAATACAAATTAATTTTTAAGTGTAATTATGTGCTACTGTCTTTTCTTTTGCGAGTCGTGAATAACCCGAGTTCAACAATTAAAATTAAATATGATTTATATAAAAAAAAAAAAAAAAAAAAAAAAAAAAAAAAAAAAAAAATCCTAACTCGGGTTAGTCGGGTTGACCCGAACCCGACGAAGCAAAATATTTAAACCCGATACCCGACCCTAATTCGTACTCGGGTTAAACGGGTTGACCCGATTGACCCGAGTTAGAATTTGGACCCGAGTAACCCGACCCGATTATCTTTCGTCGGGTTCGGGTCCGGGTCGGGTCCGGGTCGGGTCGGGATTTTTGACACCCCTACATACATATAATAGTTACGGTTAAACCACACAACAAACACTAGTGATCATATGAATTAGAAAATTCATATTAAACTAATATTATTAAACAATCAATATTAATAAAATTTTGCCGTTAAAAAAATATATTAAACAATCAATATTAATAAATCGAGTGCTTACTTTAATGTATACAAACATATAATAATGATACGAACAAAACAATCTATAGAATACATGAATACGAACAAACATATATATATAAATTATAAAGATACTGATTTCTCTATTCTTTATTCATTACTATAATGGTGATGTATGCGAACAAAGATATAATAAGAATGTTACTCTGACACATCAAGATACTACATAAGAATATCATATTAAACTCTTCTTTTATATAACAGCCGAATCATATAGTGAAAGGTTGAAGACGTACCAGGAAAACGAGGCTTAATTGCTTAGAGCGTGCTGATAACGTGTTGTGAACAAGAATTGAGATAGTGAAAAGTATTATTTCATTAATCATAGTGTAGGAGATTACAAGGAGTATATATAAGATAAATATTAGGGTAAAACCCTAATAGCTAATTGGGTCATGGGCCGCTTATGGGTTATATGGACATCCACATAATATTATTCATAACAAATCCATGATACATTACGAGTGAAAAAGATAAATTGATGGTTAACCACAACCTCTTTCTCATTGGTTTTCCTAGCAATCCTAAAATTTATGATTTATTGCGTAAGTATGTTTTTGTAGTGGAGAGAATGGATCGGTTATAATCTAAACTCCAACCAAAAATCGAAAAATGGGTTAATTATTGAATTTCATTTTAGTAGTTTGAGCTTAATATAGATAGTTTTGTTGGTGCCCGTCCCTTTGTTTGTACAACGCGGCATGCTGATCCGCGATTACTAGCGATTCCAACTTCATATTCCCGCGTTGCAGAGAACAATCTGAACTAATCTTTCCGGATTCGCTCCGTCTTACAGCCTTGCTTCTCATTGTAATTGCCATTGTAGCAAGTGTGTGGCCCGGTGTTTGGGGAGCTTTTGCTCATTTGTAACACTGTGCAACTTCTTTTGTTTATATCTATATATTTGTTGAATTTTTAAAAAAACAAAAAACAAGATTGACATTTTTTACTTCATTTTATGTCAACCTTAACATACACGTATTGCTTCTCCAAATTATCAAAATCAAAAACCAATGTGTACCACCGAAAGTTGTCAAAATTGAAAGACAAAAGAAATCATTTTATGACACTTTGCACAAGTACAATGTTCACTCAACTTTGGTTTAACTTGAATGTATTCATGATATGTTCCTATGCCATTTGTTTCCAATGCTTTTTCACATTCATTACAAATAACTTACCCCTACTTCACATCCTGATACACATATCGGTTTTGAGTTATATATCATATAATTTGTTTACATTACTGACAGGCCGCCTTTTTGAGGGGCGTCTAATCAAATGTAGTATAGTGTGTTTTCCAAAGTATTGCAGAAGAAACTGCAAACCTGGGTCGTTCTTCCCAACGAGGTGTGTAAACTGTAATACAACGACTGTGTGTGCTGAAATAAGCTTAAAGAAAAACTTTATACAGGAAACAAAAGATAAAATAAGATATACACAAATAATATGAACAAGTATAAACAAGCACCACTAAAGAGCTTTTTAGAGCTGTTGGTAATGGTGTAAGTTCACTAATTACTCAGTAAACTGTTATGAGTGGGCAAACAACAAGCTCCTATAAACTTCTCAAATTAACTTATGAGAGCTCAACAATCACTAAAACAGTGAGTATGATAAAGATCACAAGCTCAAGGTTCAATGAGGAACTTTTCCTAAGCTAAAGAGAATCACTCAACCTCCACTGTTTGCTTCAGTGGAAGGAGGTTAACTGACTAAAATAAGGGGGGGGGGGAAAGCTATCTAATTTAAGCTACAAACTGAAAAACAAACATACACATAATAAAAGAAACAAGTACTTCAGCAGAATCCAAAAAAAATACTGAATCGGCATAATCAAATGCAATTCAGCAGAATCTAATACAATTCAGCAGAATTCAATTAGCAGATTAGCAGAATCAAATTATGCTTCGGCAGAATCAGATAAAGCACTTAAACATGAAAACTAAAAATCAATAAAAATATACTAATGAAGACAAGCAACATAACATTAAAACACTAAAAGCACTAAACATAAAACTAAGTAACAAAGACATAAGAAAATAAACAATTAAATCAAAAACAGGAAAACTAAAAACAGAATCAGCAGAGTCACAAATAATTCAGCAGAACTGAAAAGTTGACTAAACTGAATTTAAAACTTAAACTACTGATTAAATAAGTTAATATAAACTATAAGAACATAAAATTAACAAAGATAAACAACATTTAAACAAGTATGCAAGATTCTAGGATCTAACAACCTCAAAGTGCTCATAATGAGATTGTCAAGTGTCAAATTGACTTTCTACCATGCTACACCCTTTGGTTAGGATTTCACTGAGTCAAATAGGTTGCATATAGTGTAAATCAAACAAGAACAACACCATTCACAACCATTTTCACAGTTTCATTATTAAATCCAAACAATCCTTTAATGGACTGTAATGCAGTTTTTCAAAACATAAGACTATGTAAACCAATTCCATCAAATCCAGAGGAACCAAAGTGTCAAAATGGACCTTTTTCAACTTAAACAAGTAGTCACTCAAGTCTAAGTCTATGATTATCAAAAACTAGCATATTGACAGTCAAGTGCAATATCAAACCACAATAAAATCCAAAACACAACAACCTAAGATTAAGCTAAAGCATCATAAACAAACAGCAAAGAAACACAGAAACATGAAAATTGAAGTAGATAAAAGACTGAAACAGTAAAATGCAAAAATGGTAATCATGAGCTTACAAGTGAATCCAAGTTGAAACTGAGAATCATGGTCACAGAACACATCCTAAGGCTTTCCACAAAGCTTCTAAACCCAAGGCAATCCACAATTAACCTTGCTCCATGCAGTTTCACCAAGATCACTTCATTATTTTTGGTTTTTCATTGTTTTTCTGAATTTAAAGACTAAACTTGTTTTAAGGTCTCTAAAAGCTTGAAAGCTTTTGTCAGGAGCTTATGTGAGCTAATTGAGTCCATAAAACAACTACATAACAAGAATTTAAAATGACTGAAATTTAAATGAAATTAAACAGAACATGAAATTTAAAAGATACCTGAAATTAAACTGAAAATAAAATTTCATTACACTACAACATTAAAATCGTAAATGACAAGTAATTTAAAGAAAGCATTTAAAATTACTCTACGAAACCATTGGCTAATCCAAAGGTATTTACACTACATGACTATTGGCTAGCCCAAAAGTCTAAACTACACTATTTGAACGATGGTTAATCCAAAGTTATTTTTCTCTCTTCCTTCTCCTCTCTTTTATAACCTTCTGAGTTCCCACTAGCATTTCAATCAAATCCCACTTTAATTCATGTCCATTGGATAAGCAAAAATCATCCTAGCCGTTTAAGTGACTTTTGGCGCCAAAAGTGCTACTAGTAGATTGAGGCAGTTCGGCTGTAATTAATGCTTCTTGTTTACATGTAGAGGTGGAGGGGACATGTTTGGTAGATTTAGAGGTAAAGTGGTGGAGTTGATAGCAAAAGTAAGGGATGTGATGGTATAGGGGAAGGTAAAGTTGTGGGCTGGTATAGGTGTGCAGGAAAAGGTGGTGAGAGAGGGTAAGCAAGTGGAGGTGGAATACCAGGGAGGTGTGGTTTTGGTGGGGTATGTGAGGGAGAGAGAAAACAGGAAGTTTGGTTTGACTGGTATTGACCAGATTTTATTTAAGAACCAGATATTATTTTAGTGGAAGTATCTGCTGAAACGTTAGTCTTCGGCAGATACCATCAGCGCATTATATCTTCGGCAGAAACCATTGATTCGGCAGAATTGAAAATAGGCTTCGGCAGAAACCATCAGTATTATCAGCAGAATCGAACTGTTTCACTCTTTTTGTACCTGGTTCACATAAAAACACATTTTCATGATATTTGTAACATTTATAAGGTTATTTATGTGTTTTGGTCGTTTTAGTGGGTTTAAACAATGTAAAATATATGTGTTTTTAGACACATATCAAATCCCCCACACTAAACTATTGCTAGTCCCTAGCAATATTTATGAAGTTTTAATGGATTTTAAAGAACTCTTTACCAAAAGCCATCACTTCTGGAGTAGCCAAATGTTTCAGTTCAAGTAAGAACCATGGTACACTGATAACCATGTGATTTTGAGCAAACCACCAGCTTCCAACGGATTTGATTTGTCTTTACCAGAAGCCGTACCCTTCTGGACTAGCCAACTCTTAGATAAATTATCAATATTATCTTTGGTGAGTCGATTACCAATTATGGTTTTCCAACTGCCTTTACCACAAGCCATAAACTTGCGGGCTAGCCAACTCTTCACTAATTAAAGATATGGTGAGTTGAATACCATACAATTTTGGGCAAATTGCAAGCCATATAAACGGATTTGATATATCTTTACCAAGAGCCGTTTGCTCCTGGATTAGCCAATCCTTATGTAGGTTAGACATGGTGGACTGATTACCACTTGTTGTGTTTAGTACATAGTACTTCCACTAAAAAAATTTTTTTTTAAATTTTGTCCATTTTGGGGAAAAAAGGACTAAAAGGGTACATTTATGATCAAATTCGCCAGAATTTCCCCCCCACACTTAGAAATGAATATTGTCCTTAATATTCAAAGTACCGGTTGTTATGCCGAAACTTAGAACGTAAAAAGATAACATTACTAGCCAAGTGTGGAAACACAACAATTATTCTCTTTTTTTAATATTTACAATTTTCATTCATTTTTTAGATCTATATACAAAAGAAAAAGACATTTCAGCACAACACAAGCGTTATACGCAGCACACCTCCCCGGCAGCGGCGCCAATTTGACAGGCCGCCTTTTTGAGGGGCGTCTAATCAAATGTAGTATAGTGTGTTTTCCAAAGTATTGCAGAAGAAACTGCAAACCTGGGTCGTTCTTCCCAACGAGGTGTGTAAACTGTAATACAACGACTGTGTGTGCTGAAATAAGCTTAAAGAAAAACTTTATACAGGAAACAAAAGATAAAATAAGATATACACAAATAATATGAACAAGTATAAACAAGCACCACTAAAGAGCTTTTTAGAGCTGTTGGTAATGGTGTAAGTTCACTAATTACTCAGTAAACTGTTATGAGTGGGCAAACAACAAGCTCCTATAAACTTCTCAAATTAACTTATGAGAGCTCAACAATCACTAAAACAGTGAGTATGATAAAGATCACAAGCTCAAGGTTCAATGAGGAACTTTTCCTAAGCTAAAGAGAATCACTCAACCTCTACTGTTTGCTTCAGTGGAAGGAGGTTAACTGACTAAAATAAGGGGGGGGGGGAAAGCTATCTAATTTAAGCTACAAACTGAAAAACAAACATACACATAATAAAAGAAACAAGTACTTCAGCAGAATCCAAAAAAAATACTGAATCGGCATAATCAAATGCAATTCAGCAGAATCTAATACAATTCAGCAGAATTCAATTAGCAGATTAGCAGAATCAAATTATGCTTCGGCAGAATCAGATAAAGCACTTAAACATGAAAACTAAAAATCAATAAAAATATACTAATGAAGACAAGCAACATAACATTAAAACACTAAAAGCACTAAACATAAAACTAAGTAACAAAGACATAAGAAAATAAACAATTAAATCAAAAACAGGAAAACTAAAAACAGAATCAGCAGAGTCACAAATAATTCAGCAGAACTGAAAAGTTGACTAAACTGAATTTAAAACTTAAACTACTGATTAAATAAGTTAATATAAACTATAAGAACATAAAATTAACAAAGATAAACAACATTTAAACAAGTATGCAAGATTCTAGGATCTAACAACCTCAAAGTGCTCATAATGAGATTGTCAAGTGTCAAATTGACTTTCTACCATGCTACACCCTTTGGTTAGGATTTCACTGAGTCAAATAGGTTGCATATAGTGTAAATCAAACAAGAACAACACCATTCACAACCATTTTCACAGTTTCATTATTAAATCCAAACAATCCTTTAATGGACTGTAATGCAGTTTTTCAAAACATAAGACTATGTAAACCAATTCCATCAAATCCAGAGGAACCAAAGTGTCAAAATGGACCTTTTTCAACTTAAACAAGTAGTCACTCAAGTCTAAGTCTATGATTATCAAAAACTAGCATATTGACAGTCAAGTGCAATATCAAACCACAATAAAATCCAAAACACAACAACCTAAGATTAAGCTAAAGCATCATAAACAAACAGCAAAGAAACACAGAAACATGAAAATTGAAGTAGATAAAAGACTGAAACAGTAAAATGCAAAAATGGTAATCATGAGCTTACAAGTGAATCCAAGTTGAAACTGAGAATCATGGTCACAGAACACATCCTAAGGCTTTCCACAAAGCTTCTAAACCCAAGGCAATCCACAATTAACCTTGCTCCATGCAGTTTCACCAAGATCACTTCATTATTTTTGGTTTTTCATTGTTTTTCTGAATTTAAAGACTAAACTTGTTTTAAGGTCTCTAAAAGCTTGAAAGCTTTTGTCAGGAGCTTATGTGAGCTAATTGAGTCCATAAAACAACTACATAACAAGAATTTAAAATGACTGAAATTTAAATGAAATTAAACAGAACATGAAATTTAAAAGATACCTGAAATTAAACTGAAAATAAAATTTCATTACACTACAACATTAAAATCGTAAATGACAAGTAATTTAAAGAAAGCATTTAAAATTACTCTACGAAACCATTGGCTAATCCAAAGGTATTTACACTACATGACTATTGGTAGCCCAAAAGTCTAAACTACACTATTTGAACGATGGTTAATCCAAAGTTATTTTTCTCTCTTCCTTCTCCTCTCTTTTATAACCTTCTGAGTTCCCACTAGCATTTCAATCAAATCCCACTTTAATTCATGTCCATTGGATAAGCAAAAATCATCCTAGCCGTTTAAGTGACTTTTGGCGCCAAAAGTGCTACTAGTAGATTGAGGCAGTTCGGCTGTAATTAATGCTTCTTGTTTACATGTAGAGGTGGAGGGGACATGTTTGGTAGATTTAGAGGTAAAGTGGTGGAGTTGATAGCAAAAGTAAGGGATGTGATGGTACAGGGGAAGGTAAAGTTGTGGGCTGGTATAGGTGTGCAGGAAAAGGTGGTGAGAGAGGGTAAGCAAGTGGAGGTGGAATACCAGGGAGGTGTGGTTTTGGTGGGGTATGTGAGGGAGAGAGAAAACAGGAAGTTTGGTTTGACTGGTATTGACCAGATTTTATTTAAGAACCAGATATTATTTTAGTGGAAGTATCTGCTGAAACGTTAGTCTTCGGCAGATACCATCAGCGCATTATATCTTCGGCAGAAACCATTGATTCGGCAGAATTGAAAATAGGCTTCGGCAGAAACCATCAGTATTATCAGCAGAATCGAACTGTTTCACTCTTTTTGTACCTGGTTCACATAAAAACACATTTTCATGATATTTGTAACATTTATAAGGTTATTTATGTGTTTTGGTCGTTTTAGTGGGTTTAAACAATGTAAAATATATGTGTTTTTAGACACATATCAATTACAATTTCACTTTTAGATCCATTATTATTTGTAAACTTTCTAATAAACGTACACATCGAGTGAAGTGAATGTCTTGATAGACACGATCAAGATGAAGTCCATGATTCCATATCACCATGTCCTCCCACAAACACCTCCTACTATAACCGATTAAGCTCATGCAATACTCATGCCGATTTTAGGAATCCTAGTCATGAACAACTTTTTTCCTTAAAATCTTCATAAGAAGCAATATCTCAACTTGTGGCTACAAAGATAACTCGTTGGCTTGTATGTAATCCACATTCATAGTTACGTAGTTGACGGTCTTGAACTCTTGATATATATTGGTCACCAAACGGATCAAGTGAAGATATTTAACGAAGAGTGATGTGAATCACTCAGTTCATGGTGATACATTCATAGGGTGGGTAGGATTGCAACATTATTTGTTAATGAATAATATCTTTGCCTTTAAAAAAAAGTTGCAACATATATGTATCACACAAGATGTTTACGGTACATCATATTTAGAAAATTATTGGCGAAAATGTTTTATTGGAACTTGTCAATGAAAAAAAGAAGTTGAGTTGGTCGTCCCACATTGCTGAAGAAATAAACTTTTAATATAGTTATAAACAACACATGCTAGATAACTTTTAAAGCGTAGAAAAATGATATTTTGACACTCCATGTTTATGGTTAATTTTGGAAATTTATATCCTCTTAAATATTGTATATTGTATGTATGCATTTTTCCTATTGTTTTATTCGGGTATGAATATTCTCCCTTCAACATGGGTCACTAGTCAAGGATTTGTTCAACTTTTAATCTTAATTATCAGTGATAATTAGAAAAGATAATTTGACATTAACCTTGCAATCATACTCAAAATTTGATAATTAATGAATAAATATAGAAGTTCAAATTAGACAAAAAAAAAAAAAAAAAGCCGGGAACATAACAAAAGCCTGCGTAAATTAATTAATTTAGGTAGTTTGCTTCAAGACTAAGGGGGTGTTTGAAATTGTTTATTCAAAATAGATTATGCTTTTTGAAAACGGATAATCAGCAATTATAAAACGTGATTTTAAAATGTAGTGTTGGGATTTGATTATAATGTATAATAACGCAATAATCAGATAATCAGTTTTCAAAGTATTTGGCAAATCAGATTATTGAATAACTCAAGAGATAAAATGACGAAAAAATACACTCTTATATTATTATATTAGTTGAATTTAACATACAATATTTATTAAAATTTGATGTATAACAATGTACTCGAATTTTTATAACTTACAAAATATAACAACTAAAGAATATTACGAGTAATATTTACAAGCAATATTACTAGAACTAAAATTGTGAGTTTTTGGCCTTTGGGTGAGGCACGTAGATGATCATCGACAAGCATATAAAATTATAAGGATGCACTTATTGAGTTCTTCCTCATAAATAAACATACGCTAAATGAGAAACCAAAGGTCATCATTTTTTTTTTTTTTTTTTTTTTTTTTTTTTTTTTTTTTTTTTGCAATAATCAGTTGGGTTGGCGACAAGGGACGACAAGGATTAGAATCAGCTTGCCGGAATTGAAGAGAAGTTGCAACTGAGAATTGTGAGGAACAAGAAGACATAATCTTTAAGGTCAATTTGGCAATTTGATAGTGAATAATCAGTTTGTGCAAAACTGCGTTTTGTGGCAGCAGGGGGAGGGTTACTTTTCCAAAACAACTTTTTGGGGTTGTCTAAACGCAAATAAGCATTTTTCAGACTTTGGTTGCTAAACACTTAAAAACGCATTACTACGTTTTGCAATCGCAATAAGTAGAAAAGTTGTCTCCAAACGCACTCCCAAACACCCCCAAGCTAGTTTAGCTTGCTATATAATATAATCGTCTCATGATTAACCATCAACAAAAGCAAAAGAAATAGCAAATATTCAAAAAATTTGTAATAAAAAAACCGAACATTTTCCCAAAATAAACAATTGCAAGCTCATATTTGCTCTTAAAAAAAATCTATCAGGCTACTATTTATTTCTCATATAAATATCAACTACCATCTAAAATTCTTCTTCTTCCTTCTACGCGAAAGCGTCCTCACTGTCGAGTTGAATGAGTTACTCCGTATATAATATTTAATAAACATTATATCCATGAAAGTACATTTAAAACTTAATCAATTCATATATTTTGCATCAAATAACATATAACACATATAAAAATATTTAAGGTCAAAGTTGAAAGCTAAAGACTTAAAAAGTCAACAATGAACAATAATTATAGGGTATAATCTTACATGTGCTCGTATTTAAGAAACTTTTTACCGGTAAATATTATTTTTATTCAGTAAAAGTTAAAAAAAATATTGTAACTTTATTGTAATTTACTAAATAAACATTTTCCAAAATATGTCAACTTCCACATTTTTGCTTTAAAAACCCAAAACATGGATGTGTACAAAGAAAATGTGGAACAAGAATATTTAACTAGAATATTATATAATTTATAAATATTATTAAAGAGAAAAAAGCACGTGCATCATATAACAAAAAGTTTAAACACAAAATTTTTGGGAAAATGACAAAAAAATCATCGAACTTTGACACTTTTTATGATTATGTGTAGCCAACTATTTTTTTTCTTATTGTGTGTACTGAACTTTCAAAATTCGATTATTGTGTGTATTTTATGACCATTTTACCCTTAATTTTTTCAAATTTCGAAGGGTAAAATAGTCATTTTACATAGCAGAATAGTCACAAAATACAGATAATGATCGAAATTTGAAAGTTCAATACATATAATAAGAAAAAAAATAGTTGAGTACACACAATCACATAGAGTGTCAAATTAGATACATTTTTTTATCATTTTTGTCCTCACCCAATTGTACTCCTCCAGCCGATGTGGGACTAACATCACTCTTTTTCTCCAACAATTTTACTATCACTCGAGTATTGAGTTGGATTTATATATTTTTGTTACGCATCTCCTCTCGAACCGAACAATACTTTTTATAAAATCAAAAACTAAGAAGTCGATGTAAAGATAACATTTTTCTTTTCACTCACTTGAAAATATGCAATCTAATGACTGTTTCTTCCATGAAATGAATACAATCATCCAAAGTATGAAAATTATGTAGCAACATTTTGATTTAGATTTTAGTCTATGTGGCGAGTTGAAGCCTTCAAATGTTGCCATGGCGTGTTGCTTGCTATTTTGATAACTTTGGCGAATTCACTTTTCACAATGCACTTGCGAGCTAAGTGCTAGCGTGTATGATTTTCTTTAATACGTTCATGTATTGTATCTTCGAGTACGTATGTAGTAACTTATTCATTCGTGTCTTACAGGAATGCATGTTTTAGTCTTGAAGAATATCACACTGCCAAACTAGCCTTTGAGGCTGGCTATACATTAGCTCCAGAAGATACAGGATTCATAGATTGGATTGAAAAGTGAGGTTCGTGCATTGCAGGTCATACATGTTATTAACATTGTAATTTGATTGTTATATACAGAAGGGGGACGCAGGCTTTATAATCTGTTGATTTTGGGAGAGCTGAGGCGGAAATTATCTGTATTTTTTTCTCCATCAAACGGGACATCAATAGGATTGGAAAATATACCTTTTATTGTGTTCTATATAATTTCAATCATGGCTCGCTCGGGCTGTATCATGCCACCTAATTTCGTTTTCTCTTAAACCAACAGATTGTCCTCACAAAGTGCTGACACGTTGTTCTCTCAACGGAAGTTGAAATCCGGCTTGCAAAAGCTGAATCAATACAGTGGGACATCTCTCGAATTTGGTGAAATCAGTTTGGTTGCACACGGAAGTAATGTCTATACAGGTAGGTCATTTTCTATTGTTAAAATACAAGTGGTGAATAATGGTTATGTTCTATTTCTAATGGGTCAAATGGGTATGTAAGAAAAAGCATAGTACCGGTCTGAAGTTGACCAAACTGTATTTCTAATGCAGATTATTATCGATATATATATGATTTGGAGTTATATCTCACATGAGCTGTTTATAAAAAAGTTATGGTCTGTAGACGAAAGCATTTCGGGTCAACCCAAACTACATACCAAAACTTACCCGTTTGTACTAGAACATGTAGCTTATAGCTTAGAATACACTCAGCTGTTGCTTTGGAGTTACGTTTCCTTGTACTATATGTTTGTGGTCTTTTTTGATCTTAGGACACTGATCACTTTCAAAAACATATATTTTGTGCCGCGATATTTGACGATTCGAACTATGGTCTGAATGGTGTAGTTAAACGTGTCTGTTTTTACAGGAAAAATATGAAAAACTTGATGGTGACGCAACTCTTAACAAATTTTTCGGCGATATAGTAAAGATGCAGATGATATTGTCCCATGAATCATTGATGCCAAACCATAATCAAGAATCACAATAACTATATGAACAAGAATCAAAGGATTGAACCCAACAACATATATTCTATTTATTGAACGAGGGTTGGTTTTTTACAGACTAATCTACCCGTTTTTATACTTGTTGAACCGGTGCCATATGACGGTTATACCGATTCTACAAAAGTAAACGTTGCAACTTTTCTAAAACGGTTTATACCGTTACCCTATGACCCAGCCCAAACTATCTTGGGTTTACAGACTTCTAAACTAAATACATAATACATACATATACTTTCTAACTTGACAAATATAATACATAAACTAACTATTTTGACACTAAACGACTTCTGTTATGGTTTTGACATTATGAGTTTCCAACAGATGAGAAAACAAAAAGGGCTATGCGAAAATCCTTTGTAAGACCGTATTTCTTTGATTTGAATAATATAAAGAAGTCTCCTCCCTGACATAAATTTTCTCTGCCAACACGGGATTGAATGGCCATAACCTCTATAAAAGATGCCGATTTGACCGCTTACCTGTATGTGAGTCAAGGACTTTAAACGCGTCAAATGGGAGCAAACTGGTCAAAAGTCAGTTTCAGTGTATTGAAACGCGTCAAATAGGAAATGCAATGTTTATAAAAACATCATAAGCATATCTAATAACATGGCAAACTCTTCTGGCATCATCATAAACAGCTTCACGGGGTTTGACGAAAGAGCTGTTAACACACTCCGAAATGGTAAATTCCTACAGGATGGGCCAACTCCACCTGTTTACCTAACCGGGCCCTTGATCCACAGTAGAAATCAAGTGGATCCGAGCAAAACGAGTGCTTAAAGTGGTGAACTCACGACCGAGTAAAAGCGTTGTGCTCTTATGCTTTGGGAGTAAGGGTGTATTCCAAAAAGAAAAGTTGCGTGAAATAGCTACTGGGTTAGAAAAAAGCAGGAAAAGATTTTTTGGGTGGTGCGTGATCCACCAATTGATGTGTCACCAGAAGTAGAATATTTTTCGACTTCAAGTGCTAAAGAGCTCAGTCTTGAGGATATTCTTCCTGAAAGGTTTGTAACCAGGACTAGTGATAACGGGCTGGTGGTGAAAACTGGGCAGCACAACCAGCAATACTTAGTCGTGTCTCAGTAGGCGCGTTTGTGAGTCACACTTTCATACATTTTCTATCCTTGTTTATTACAGTTTTACATACAATTATAACTATATGTATTTTTTTGGTGTCTTACTTTTGGGACTTGTTGGTCGAGCTCCTATAGGCATTTTCCCGATACATATATGATTGATATGGCATTCAATAGTAAAGGGGCAATGCACTTTTTAGCCAAGCACATTTAGAGGTTACCTAGTAGTACAATTAAGTGTTCTTATGAGTTTATGACAAACTCTACTCCTTTAAACTACATCAAGGTAACCCAATACTATTTAGCATTGAGTTTCGACACTTGTCTCTATACAGCTCTATAAAATCTATGCAAGATTTCATGTTTCTTTCACAAACACAAACACATCAAGCAGAAACTAAATGGAAACCGCAGCAGTGGTTCTGTATCCTTCCGCAGGTATCGGCCACTTGGTTGCCATGGTGGAGCTTGGAAAACTTATTCTCACACAGAAACCTACACTTGGTGTTATCGTCCTCATAACCCCTGCACCTTATGAAACAGGATCCACTGATAAATACATAACCACCGTCTCCGCCACCACCCCCTCCATCACTTTCCACCACCTCCCTACAGTCGCTCTTCCACCAGACTTCTCTTCTGATTTTGTAGACGTTGCTTTCGGAATCGCAGAGCTTTACAACCCAATTTTTCACGAAACCCTCGTATCCATCTCTGAGAAATCAACCATCAAAGCTGTTATCCTTGACTTCTTTTCTAATGCTGCTTTTCAAGTTGCTAAAAGCCTCAACTTACCAGCTTACTACTTCTACACCACCAGTGCTTCCAGTCTATGTATGTTTTTACAGTTCCCGACCATTGCCAATACCACTCCAAAGAGTATTCAAGATCTAAACTTTTCTCTGGAGATTCCTGGAGTACCACTACTGCATGTTTCTGATATGTCCTTCGCTTCGTTTGATAAAGAAAGCAACTCATACACGCATATCATTAACACTCAATTTATTAACACTGCCATTAACATGGCAAAATCTTCAGGAATCATTGTAAACAGCTTCACGGGGCTTGAACAAAGAGCTGTTGGCACCCTCCGGGTTGGTAAATGTACCCCGGATGGCTCAACTCCACCTGTTTATCTAATCGGGCCATTGATCGCAGGTGGCAATCAAGTGGATCTCAGCGAAAACGAGTGCTTAAAATGGCTTAACTCCCAACCAAGTAGAAGTGTTGTGTTTTTATGTTTTGGGAGTATGGGTGTGTTCAAGAAACAACAGTTGAAGGAAATAGCTATCGGGTTAGAGAGAAGCGAGCAAAGATTCTTGTGGGTGGTGCGCAATCCTCCACCAGAAGATGAAAACGAGTCGAATTCAGGTGCTAAAGAGTTCACTCTTGATGATATTCTTCCAGACGGATTTTTAACCAGGACTAGTGATAAGGGTCTGGTGGTGAAAAACTGGGCACCACAGCCTGCTATACTTAGTCATGACTCGGTGGGTGGATTTGTGAGTCATTGTGGGTGGAACTCGGTGCTTGAAGCGGTGGTTGCTGGGATACCAATGGTTGCATGGCCATTGTACGCAGAGCAGAAGTTGAATAAGGTGTATTTGGTTCAAGAAATGAAGGTGGCATTGGGGGTGAAAATGTCTTTGGATGGATTTGTGGTGGCTGAGGCTGTGGAAGAGACTGTGAGGGAGTTGATGGAGGGTGAGCAAGGAAGGGTAGTACGGGAACAGGCTTTAGAGATGAGTAGCAGGGCAAAAGCTGCGGTGGATGACGAAGGATCCTCACGAGTTGATTTCTCTGAGTTAATACATGCAATGATATGATTGACCTCTCAATCGAACTTGCCTATACTTTACCACTACCTATAGTACGTATCAATAATCCCTCCAAGTTGTAATAAGTCCCATCAGCTACATCATGTGTATCAGAGAACAGATTTTAGATATGAGTCACCGGGCAAAGGCTGCGATGGAGGATGGTGGCTCCTCCCGAGCTGAGTTGTTTAAGTTAACCGAATCATGGACCACAATGTAATTGTTATCGGTCACGTATGAATTTATTCTATTGCATATGAAATAATTTATAGACGAGATTGTGTCCATGTACTTTTAGCAATGATTAACAACAATAGCAATGTGAAAACTTGGTGTGTAGAAATCCTACTTTTTATGGAAAAGAGTTATGTTGACACTCCTGGCTAATTAGACCAAAAAAAAAAAATGATAAATATATGTTAGTGTTTTGATAATTATAGCCTGGAAGATTATAGTTAAGATGATATAATGTTTTTAAATATGATACTTTCATAACAACTGTGAGCTAGTTAGTTGATGTTTTTTTGATAAAGTGTTTGATAATATAGCTGTACGTATAGTCGTTACTAGCAAGTGAAAGACCTAGTTGTCCGTAAATGCTGCTAAAAGTAACATTTTCATATGGAACCTTTAGAAAAAGTAAGAATACTAGTTGCTTGTTTTCAAACAAGTATTTTGTGCAAAAAGGTACTGCTTGTTGTTAGTTGCTTTAAAACGCACCTAAACGCTTGCCAACAAATATACCTATAAACATGGTATGTGAGCAGATTCTCAGTAAGTTATGAAAGTCATGATCTAGGTGGTTTACTCAATGACAAAAAACCGAAAAAAGATGAAGATGGTTTTTGGTGCAAAGGTAAATTTATATTAACTTTCCAAGAATTTGTACAAAGAAGACATAAGAATAACAAGATGAAGATGGTTGTCATTGGACTAAACATGAAAAGTGTGAACATGTGAATGGTGACTTGTGTGTTTAAGATATGTGTAGGGCTACTTGAGACGTGTGCAAATATGCAACACATATATGCATACTTTTATCAATAGAATGTACGTACCGTACCACTTTCTAAATATAGGTGGCTAGAGAGTACTTTTCTTTATCCTAAAATAGTAAAAATACTCCGTAATACTTCTTCTGTCTCAAATTTTATATATGTTTTGACTTTTTGAATCTAACTTTGATCATAAATATTTTTGTTTGTATTATATAATACTTTATGAAAATTTTAGGTTACTCTCAGTAGTAGTGACTTTCATTGATCCTCATTTTTTCTGTCATTTTCTTTTTCATGTGACCTAGCACATTAAAACGAATTACACAACAAAAACATACCCCACAAAAATACGTTTTAATTTATTGAACACACATAAAACAAACTCTCGAACAAGGTCGAGTTCTCGACCGAAATCCACTCGACCCACAAGGACCGAAGGTCAACCCTTACCATTGCGGGGTAGCCTAAGTTTTTTACATAGTTTTTTTTCTCTTTTTCTATAATTATCCGACGAGTGAGGCAGTGCGTTGCATTAACCAGAGGCAGTCAAGATAAAAAATTAAAGATATCTGAACTTAACGTGAAAATTATAACAATAAACAGTGTTCCAAACATGTATGTATATGTCTTAACTCATGATTCAATTTAACACCACAAATAATTAGAAACTAAGCTAAATTAGAAAAGCATAATTTGACAAGTAAATTTCTTTTAATGTTGTATAAGATTGTTAAATTATTCTAAATTTCAATGAGAATAAGGGGAGCTAATTGCAAATATTATTAAGAAGTTAACATATAAGCTATATAGCTAACGAATAAATGATTAGGGATGGCCCAATACATACTAGTTACCCTACTAGTTCTGCCCCTGATATTAACCATTACTAGTAAGATGTGAGGTTTACCCACTTTTGCCGCTAGGGTTTGTGAATTTGAGACCGTGAACTCCACCTAATTGCGTACAACATATTGAGACCATGACATTCACCTACTTACATATATACATTGTATCCATAACTAACCCATGTGGCATGTTTTACCAAAAAAGAAAATTTATCCATTTAAGTGAAACACGTTTTGTACAAACTTTTTTAAAGGGTTGGATAATTTGCCCAATATATTTAAACTCGATCTATGAATGTTCAGTTTAGGTACTAGACACTTTTTAACACATTTAGTCACTTCAGTTTTATTTCATAGAAAAAGTACTAACATGCTAACCAAATGCATGACGTCTAACATGTACTTCAAGACATTTTCACGTTAGTGGCATAGCTAAGCGAACGAAAGCCCTGTGCGATTGTGCGAATGCTTATATGACAACTATATACGATGGTCATATTGAAACAAAAACATAGTATTTTGATGGCCTATCTTAAGTTTTAACAAATATATACGACATAAGATGTTCAACGTTAACCGTTTTCATTGGAAGTGAATTTTGAGGCCTAAATATATAACGAGATATATATTTTGAGGCCTTCTGCGGTAGCACACCTCGCACACCTTCTTATACGGCTCTGTTTCACGTCATCAAACTTTATATGTGGCGGTCAAGGCTAGACATCTGTCAACGCAAACATTTGTAGCTGGTTATCCCATTTCAATCTTTCATACGTGATAAAAAACTAAAGTTATGAAACGTCATCATTCGTAATACCTAAACGTTATACATATTGAAACTTGAATGACTAACTTATAAGGAAATTTTAGTGATCAAAGCAGTTGGCATACTTTGTATTGATGATATTTTCCCATAGTTTTCAGAATGTTGTCACTAGTTTTCAGTAACTCAGAAATTCATTTGAAACTTGAACCAGGTTTTGGGCTAATTATTTCTTCAAAGGCACTTTAAAACATTTTTGGTTTTTATGACGTGACAAAAAATAATTAAAATTTCTAGCTTGTACATAGGTTGGCTATATAAATTAGTAACGTAAGCGTTTAAAAGAAAATCCGTAACATAAGGGTCAAGTGAGGATCGAGAAATGTAGTTGATCGTTGCCAATAACAACATATTCAATTTCGTCGGAAGTTATGTTTCGGATATTGTTGTTGAAGGTTCGTGGTCTTGGCCTCAATCCTGGTATACTCGTTCTCCAATTTTACTTAATCGTTCAGCCCCTAATCTTGTTCAAGACCGTGAGGATTACATCGTCTGGAAGGACCTTTATGGTAATGAGCAGTCATTTTCTGTGCATGCTGTGTGGGATGCTATTAGGCCTAGAGGTAATGAAGTTGATTAGGCTTCTATTGTTTGGTTTCAAAATTGTATTCCTCGCCACGCTTTTCTTGTATGGCTCATCATGAGGAAAAGGCTAAAGACGCAAGACACTTTGAGAAAATGGGATGTTGGCACCTCTACCAACTTAAACCTGTTTATGTGTCCTTTTTGCAAGCTCGTTCCAGATTCCCACCGTCATATATTTTTCGAGTGCTCTTTTCCTTCGCAGGTGTGGTCTCTGATTCGTTCTAAAGCAGATTTGGATGGTGTAGGCCCGGTATGGGCTGATATTGTTGAGTGGATTAAGCCTCTTTCGTATAAGCGATCCGTGGTTAGTGTTGTTGCGCGTTTGGTTCTTGCTGCAACGGCATATTTCATTTGGCAGGAGAGAAATATGCGTTTGCTCAAGAATCAGAGTCGGTCTATCTCTCAAGTTCATGATATCATTGTGTACAATGCAAGGCTTAAAATTCTTACTTTTCGTTTTAAGAAGACTCCGAAAGTGGTTCAAATGTTGGATAAGTGGAAAGTCAGAGGTGTATTTTCTGAAGACTCTCCTCTCATAACGTAGTGTGTTGTTAGGCGTAGTTGTTGGGCTCGATGTTTTTGTTGTTTTCTAGTCTACGCCGTATTTGTTTGTTTGGTTATCTCATGAAGTCGGCATGCCGTTTCTTGTAGTTAGCTTTACGCATATGAGTGTGTTGTCCTTGTTTTTCAATGCGGTATTTCAGCCGCATTCATGTACTTATTTGTTTTTTGAGTAATATTTTTACCTGGGTAAGAATGCCCTTTTACCCAAAAAAAAAAAAAAAAAAAAAAAAAAAAAAAAATCGGAGCGAAGTTTGGGAGGTGGAATTTAGACATATCATAATCCTACCTCATGATAAACTCGCAAGCAAAAAGACTGCTTCTAAAAGAATTTCTGGTAGAAATAGTTGATTTGGCCATAAATTTAATTAATGAACAAAAGTGTATAAAAAGGATTAAATGAAACGGGTCAGAGTTAGATAACACAGAAGTAGTGTTCAATCCACGAAATCAATAATGTAAAGTTGGGCTGAAGCCCATTGGGTTAAGTGCCCAAACTGAGTAGTCTATTTTTGTGTCAAGGCATCCACTACAAAAGTCGTCTATTTAGGGGTGAGCAAAAAACCAAAAAAACCGAAAATCGAAACCGAACCGAATCAAAAATAACCGAACCGAATTTGCTAAAACTGAACCGAACCGAACTATTAATTCGGTTCTCGGGTTGGATATGGGTTTGACAGTTTGAACCGAAAACCGAATTCATACAAATATATATATTTTTTATATATTTATATATATATATATATTTATATATTTTTATGTATATTTATATATAAATAAATACTATTAAAAGGTTATCATAATATAGTAAAATAATTTTTATGCTTGAAATATATTTTTTTGCTAAATATCTATGTAATTATTATTATTTTTTTAAAATAGTGAAATTCGAGTTATTCGGGTCAACCCAAGAACCGAACCGAATTAGAATTCAACCAAACCGAACCGAAAACCGAATTTGAATTTGGTTCGGTTCGGTTCTCGGGTTGACCTAAATTTTTTTTAACCGAATTAACCGAACAACCCGATAACCGAACCGATCAACACCCCTACGTCTATTTGTGTCCAGAAGGCCTTAACTTTTTAAATCGACTCTAAAGAACACAGTTTTTTAAGACACCAAGCTAATTAGTGTCATCGGATTCTGTTAGTTAGTTAATTTACAAAATTATAACCAATCCTGGAGATGATTCTAGGGGTGTTCATCGGTTCGCTTATCAGCTTATTCGGTTTATTCGGTTTGGTTAATTCAGTTATATTTTTTTGGGTATAACCGAAAACTGAACCGAACCGAATATTTATGAAAATATATTTATTTGAATTCGGTTTTCAGTTTAGATAACTAAAACTATAATTTAAACGAAAACCGAATATTTAATTTAGTTCGGTTCAATTTTAACAAATTGAGTTCAGCTATTTTCGGTTCAATTCAGTTTATTTCGGTATTGATGAAACGGTAGGTAGTGAACAGGGCGCAACTATTTGAATTTCATGTGTAAATTTTTCCATTTTTGGTATAGCACTTGAATTTGACGTGTAATTTTTCTATTTTTGGTACAATAATATAGCAATGACTTTTGTAATATAAGTGGATAGATAGATTTGTAATATGGATTTTTCTATCTTGTGCATATTAGCTGAACTTATTATTAGCCCATTATTATTGATTGTGTGATTCTTAAGTCCAGCCCATTAAGGGTTTTGCATAGTTCGGTTATGTGTAACTTATATATACCGATTGGTATAGTTTAATGAAATCAATGAGAAATATCAATTCTAATATGGTATCACAGCCTACAACGATCCTCTCCAAAATAATAATAATAATAATAAAACCCTAACCCTAAAAGCTCAACCTTTTTCTTCTACCTGCTACTGTACGAATTAGTTGTGTAGATAATTTTTTTTTCCCTTTGCCTGGCTCCTCTTCTTCATGTGCAATATATAGCCTACAACCTATGAAGTAGGTATCTATAATATATTCTTATTGGTCTTTCTTTGCATCATTACATGCGCATGCATTAACCAAATCACCAATATCCTCTTGTGGTTCCTTTTCTTGCTGCTACAAATTACTTTTGCTGCTGCTACTCGCTTTATATTCAGTGCTGCTACTCGCTTTCCTGCTTTGCTACATTTTAAATATGTCTATGCCTGGATATAGTATTTTACCTGTGCATACTTCTCCTTTGGCTAGTCCAGCGTACCCCTTTTACCCAAATATGGGTTATGTGTTTTGTCAAAGTGGTATTGGATCACCAATGTTGCCGGTCCACCAACAGTCCCATTTACCAGGTACTATCCCTTTGCTCCAACAGCCCAACACACAACAGGCCCCAACAAATGTTGTCTATAATGCCCTTCCACAACTCGCCCAGCATACTATACAGGTCCAACAGGATCCTACGGTACACCAGTCCTATTCGCAGCCTGTTTTTGCTAGTCACATACAACAACCAGGCGGTAACATTTTTTTACCAGGGCAATATGTTTATTCAGTTCCAGGTTCGCTTCAGTCTAAGGCCACTTCGCTTCCTCAAGTTTTTCAGACAATGACACTTCAAGATCCTAATTGGAACATGGATACGGGTGCTTCTTCTCACTTGGCTGACAACACAGGTATTCTCACTTCTGTTAGTAATTCAAGCATTTATCCATCTGTGTATGTTGGCAACGGCAACTCTATACCTGTCACACATACGGGGCATAGCTTATTATACACTTCACAAAAACCACTTCACCTTAATCATATTCTTGTCACACCCCACATAATTAAAAATTTAATTTCTGTTCGTAAATTTACGCGTGACAATGACGTGTCTGTTGAATTTGATGCATACGGTTTTTCTGTGAAGGATTACCAAACAGGTCGTATTTTGCTCCGTTGTGATAGCACGGGTGATCTCTACCCGGTTACACAACACTCATCCACGCATTCTCCTTTTGCTTTGCTTTCGTTTAGTCATACTACGTGGCACAGACGTCTCGGGCATCCTGGGGAAGACGTGCTTCGTCGTTTGGAGTCTAGTAATTTAATTTCTTGTAATAAGTCAAAGTCGTCCGCTTTGTGTCATGCTTGTCAATTAGGTAAACATACAAAGCTTCCGTTTTCTAGTTCAGGGTCGCATGTTGCTTCAATTTTTGATATTATCCACTCGGATTTGTGGACATCCCCTATTCCGAGTGAAAGCGGTCTTAAATATTATGCTATATTTTTAGATCATTTCTCGCATTTTGTTTGGGTTTATCCGTTGCATAAAAAATCTGATTTTTATGACACTTTTGTTACTTTTCGTGCTTATGTAAATCAACAATTCGGTGTAGACATTAAGGCTTTACAATGTGATCATGGTGGTGAATACGACAATGCACGTTTCCATAACCTTTTCCGAAAAACCGGCATTCAATTTCGCTTTTCTTGCCCACACACATCCCAACAGAATGGAAAATCTGAACGCATGTTACGCACTCTCAACAACCTTGTACGCACTTTGCTTTTTCAAGCTAGCATACCTCCCTCATATTGGGTGGAAGCACTTAACATGGCTGCTTATCTCTTAAACATCATTCCATCCACTGCCATCAACAATGAGGTCCCATTTACTAAACTTTATAACCGTTCACCATCTTATGATAATTTACGTGTATTCGGGTGCCTCTGTTATCCATATATTACCGTTGCCCATAAACTTCAACCACGCTCCACTGCTTGTGTGTTTCTTGGGTACCCCGCCAATCACCGAGGTTTTAGGTGTCTTGACCTCTCCTCCAACAAAATAATACTTTCTCGTCATGTTCGCTTTGATGAGGATGTATTTCCCTTTGCATCCCTACGCCAATATACATCCCCACATTATGATTTTCTAAATACTCCAAACACTATCCCCTTACCCATTCCACCCGTTACTCGTCAATCGCAGCCCACCACCTCCCTTCACCGTGAGCCTAATACCCACCAGCTCGACCCTACTTCGCCAACTCCTGACCCAACTGCTTCGCCTACTACACCGCCCCCTACCCAACACACACCCACTTCGCCTCCCCCCACACAACCCTTACCCACCCCGCATCCTGATCCACAAACACCATTGCCCACTCCGATACAACCCATCCAGCCGCCCACTACCACCAACACTCACCCTATGGTCACACGTGCAAAAGCCGGAATTTCTAAACCTCTTGAGCGTATGAATTGTCATGTCACTACTGTGTCTCCACTACCGCGTTCTCACATTCATGCTCTTCGTGATCCTCATTGGAAGCAAGCTATGTTAGATGAATATAATGCTTTAATTACTAACGGAACGTGGGTACTTGTGCCTCGTCCAGCTAATGTGAATATTGTTAGTTCTATGTGGCTTTTTAGGCATAAGTTTCATGCAGGTGGTACTTTAAGCAGGTATAAGGCGCGACTTGTTGCAAATGGTCATAGTCAACAGCAGGGAATTGATTGTGATGAGACTTTTAGTCCCGTGGTCAAACCAGCTACTATTCGCACGGTGCTTAGTCTTGCAGTGTCTCGTGATTGGCCTATTCATCAGCTTGACGTAAAGAATGCTTTTCTTCACGGTTACTTATCAGAGACAGTTTACATGCATCAGCCGCCAGGGTTTGTTGATCCTGCTCACCCTGGTTATGTTTGTCATTTGCAGCGATCATTATATGGGCTTAAGCAAGCTCCTAGAGCTTGGTTTCAGCGGTTTGCAGGATTTGTTACACGCATTGGTTTTCAGCATAGCAAAACTGATGCGTCACTGTTTGTGTTTCATCGTGGATCTGACACGGCATACTTGTTACTGTATGTGGATGATATTATCTTGACCGCTTCTTCCACTACCTTTTTACAGCGTGTTATCAGTGCTCTTCATGGTGAGTTTGCAATGACGGATCTTGGCTCTCTTAATTATTTTCTTGGTGTTTCTGCTACGCGCACCACATCTGGTATGTTTTTATCACAATCTAAGTTTGCCGAGGAAATTCTTGAGAGAGCTCATATGCAGAAGTGTAATCCGTGCCGCACTCCTGTTGATACCGAGTCCAAGCTTGGACCTGATGGTACACCTTTTGATGATCCCACCTTATATCGGAGCTTAGCTGGTGCACTTCAGTATCTTACCTTTACACGCCCGGATATTTCATACGCGGTTCAGCAGGTCTGTTTGTATATGCATGACCCTCGTATTACACATTTTCATGCTTTGAAGCGTATATTACGCTATCTTCGTGGTACTCTTGATCATGGTCTTCAGTTGCATGTTTCTTCTACTGCTCAGCTTATTGCTTACACCGATGCGGATTGGGCAGGTTGTCCGGTCACTCGCCGGTGTACTTCTGGTTATTGTGTGTTTCTTGGTGATAATTTATTGTCGTGGTCTGCTAAACGACAGGTGACATTATCTCGGTCCAGTGCTGAGGCCGAGTATCGTGGTGTTGCAAATGTGGTAGCTGAGACAGCTTGGATTCGTAATCTGCTGCGCGAGCTTCTTCACCCTTTATCTACAGCTACTATTGTATATTGTGACAATGTTTGTGCCGTATATTTATCGACGAATCCTGTTCAGCATCAACGTACGAAACACATTGAGATTGATATTCATTTTGTCCGTGACTATGTTGCTTCGGGACAGGTTCGTGTGCTTCATGTCCCTTCTCGTTTTCAGTATGCTGATATTTTTACCAAGGGACTCTCGGCTGCGTTGTTTATGGATTTTCGCTCCAATTTGAACGTTCGTAGACCTCCCGCTCAAACTGCGGGGGTGTATTAGCTGAACTTATTATTAGCCCATTATTATTGATTGTGTGATTCTTAAGTCCAGCCCATTAAGGGTTTTGCATAGTTCGGTTATGTGTAACTTATAGATACCGATTGGTATAGTTTAATGAAATCAATGAGAAATATCAATTCTAATAGTGCAGAGGATAAGAAGACGAAAAGGACTTAAGGATCTACGAAAAAAAAAATCGAAGACCCATATAAAAATGTTTTTTTTTTGGTTTCTGAGTTCTTTTGTGTCTTTTTTGCCTTCTGATCCTGTGCCCTTAGGGCAGATAGAAAAATGTAGATACGGAAAATAATTTTTTATAGCTAGAATGTAGCTAGCAGAAATGATCAGAGGCGTAGGTATATGAGTACAAATGTGGGCCATGGACCACCCATAAAGATTTAGGGTGAGTTTGGTTTGTCATTATGAATTACAGTGGGTATGAGTGTTGGTATAGAGTGAAATGATAATGTAGGGTATAAAGAAACTACCCACACACATAATATATGAGGAAACCTTTACATTTGGGTATCCTCATTCCATTGTGGTGGTCCCTATAACCAACCAAACAACCTTAATGACTTTCAAAGTCATAGATCCATACCCATACACCTCAACCAAACGGGCCATTGTACATAAGTATCATATTATATAGCTTAATATGCTAAAATTAATTGTATCTCGTGTTCACTTTTGGCCCACCTTAGAAAATGGTATACTTTGGTAGTCCAATTAAAAATTATGTAGAAATTATAATTCCGTTACAATTGTCCATTACTCTATACTCCGTATAATTCTTATATAAATGAACAAAATTGTTACAACATTTTTAAATAGTTATATATTATGATTTTCTATAGCACTTGCTAACGCACTTTAAATTTATTTGGCCCTCAAAAATAAATTCCTGGCTACACCCGCCCCTAAAAATCATCAACAAGTGAGTTGCTCTAAAGTCAAATTTAAGGCTTTGTGTTTTGTGTAGAAGAGATTGATCCAATACAATAAACCTTTATTCATAAGGATTACTCATACAAGTTTGTAAGTTTGATTACCTTCACTTGCTTGCTTGACTAGTATATATGTGCAAAGGCTATTGCCAACAATGTGATTTTGAGTTTCATTACTGTTTACAAGTTACATAACTCGTATTCACTTTTGGCCCACATCTATTTAAACTTGGCACTCAGCAAGACAGCTCCTCATGTTTTCAGTCCACATATACAAGATATCTCCTTCCAACATCTTTTAGTTTTTAGTCATTTAACACACACTGATATATCAACAAACAGAAATGGAGTTTGCAACTGTGGTTTTGTATCCTTGTCCGATAATGGGACACCTAGTTTCCATGGTGGAGCTAGCAAAACTGATCCACATTCACAACCCTTTACTCTCTATTGTCGTCTTTATAATACCGGCACCATTTGAAACTGGCTCAACTTATAAGTACATTGATAACGTCTCCGCTACTAATCCTTCAATAGCCTTCCATCGTCTCCCTACTATCTCAATACCACCATATTTCTCTTCTGATTTCATAGACCTTGCTTTCGGTATCCCAGAGCTCTACAACACAATTGTCCATGACACCCTTGTAACCATCTCTAAGAAATCAACCATTAAAGCTGTTATCCTTGACTTCTTTTCAAATGCTACTTTTCGAGTCGCTGAAAGCCTAGACTTACCAACTTACTACTTCTATACAAGTGGCGCTTCCGGCTTACACTACACCAAAATCATTGTTTGGGGACGGAAAAATTATTTGGGTCGACTTTGTCGTCCCAAATTGCATGTAGGACCCACACCTTTTCAACAAATACAGCAGTCAACCAAAATGTTTTGGCACGACGCAAAAAGGCACGACAATGTCGTGCCTTTTTGTAATTATTTGTTTTCTAGTGATTTAAAATCTTTTCAACAAAACATTAAAGTAAATAAATACATCCCACCCTTTTTTTTTATCCCGCCAAACGTTTTGGGACGACATTGTCGTCCCAAACTGCAAATCTATTTTATTTTATTTTTTTTATAAACCAATTTATAAATAAATTATTTAATTTTAAAAAATTATTTTTATTTAATTTAAATAATTTTATTTAATATAGAATTAAATACATTTATAGAATTAAAAACATTATTTTCCCCCCATTATTTTTCCCGCCATTATTTTTCCCGCAAAGTTTTCCTTATATATCCTGTCAAAACATAAATAACCCAATTGTCAATTCCCACAAAACACACGTAACAATAAAATTGCTGATTGCACGCCGGAAAAAGAGTGGTCACTGGTTTTATCGTCGATATATCTCTTTACTCGAGTTGTTGATACGTATGGGAACGAAATTTATGATGAATATGGTTCTTATAAGAACATAGACCCGTTGATGAGAGACCGCATTATGGAATGGTTAAGGAAAGAGCGATTCTACAGGGTGTATTTGGACTGTGAAGCTGATTCTGTTTTAGGAGCAAACCCGCTGGAAGCTGAAGCAATTTGGGAGCAGTTCGTCAAGCGAAGGAAGGAAAAAGATGAAGCTGAAAAAAGCCCGTTCGATTACACATTTGATGATGCGGGAAACAGGGTAACAAATCTTGAAGCATTGTTTGAACAGTTCTTCAAGCAAAGGAAGGGAAAAGATGGTGCAGGTTCTAGCAGAGCGGGAAGTAGCAGGGAAAATAATTGAATGGCCGAGTTGTTTCGTTTGATCTGTTTCGTTTTGTTGTCAAGTTGTTGCTTTATTCATGTGTAATTTAGTATTGGAAAAGGGGTGTTTGAAAACCATAATCTTGTTAACTTAGAACATGGTCAAATTGAAAGGTACATAGTAATAAGTGATAGGTTAACTTAGAACATGACCAGCTTTACAAATCCAACATGTGCTTTGATTTATAAAAATACTTGACGGATACATACTACAAGAACAACAACAACAACATCAGCAACAACAACAACAACTACCAGAACATGCAACAACTACTACAACAACAACATCAACAACAACAACTACCAGAACAACAACTACATCAACAACAACAACTAAAAGAACAACAACAACTACTACGTACAACATCAACTACAACTACAACTACAAGAACAACAACTACTACTGCATACGAAGATTTTCCATGTCGCCTAACAGCTCACGAAGTAATGCATCCGACTGACATGCGTGGTCGTCAGGAATCTTTGCCATTTCAAGTTTGGCCTCCAACAACCTTACTCTTGTCTCTAGCACATGTTTTTGTGTTTCCAGCAAGCTTATCCTAAGATCTTTTTCATGGCAGCTCGAGCACTCTGTTGGTGCAGAGATTGTTCTTAAGTACTCGTCAAATGCATCCTTCCACATAAAATATCCACACCCATTATCTTTTCTGGGCTGTTACATAATAAGAAAATTCAAAGAGATTACAACCCAATTATTTGTAATAAATAAGAAATATATGATTGTTCACCTTTGACAGAGGACATGAATAATATTGTTGTCCAGATGAATATTCTCTATGCGATGTTCTTAATTTTATATTTCCTGCTCCACAAGAACACACAAAAGGATTAAATGGCTCCATCTCAGGTTTTGAAATTTGTGTGAAGATAAGAGGTTGTGAGGTTGAGTGGTTTTGAGGATAAGATCTGGTGGCTTTTGGTGGGATAAGATCTCAAGTTTTCTTTATGTGATATATAGAGCAAATCTGGTAGATTTTGGTTGGAAGTTTTGGCGCCAGTATTTTTGGAGGGAAGTTTTGGCGCCATTATTTTTGGAGAGAAGTTTTGGTTGGATGTTTTGATGAGATAAAGAGTTATAGACTACCCAGTATCATATATGACGATACTATCTCGATTCATCCGTTTTGATGAGATAAAGAGTTGATGAGATAAGTTAGTATAACGATATCACCTAGACTCGTTAGTGTTGCATATCATGTATCACGATACTATCTCGATTCATCCGTTTTAACATGTCATGTATAACAACATTATCTTGACTCGTTCGTTTAACATTTCATCCGTTTAAATTTTTTAAAAAAGGTACGACTTAAATTTTTTATAACTAATTTAAATTATTGATGTACAGCACCTATATTTTATAACTAATTTAAATTTTTTATAACTAATTTTAATTATTTTAAATTTATTTAAACTTTTTATAACTAATTAATTTTTAAATTATATAAAAAGTTTATAACAAATTTAATTTATTTAGTATTAATTAAATAATTTAAACACATTATATTATACATAAAATAAAGGAAAAAAAATACAAAAAGGGACGACAATGTCGTACCCTTTTTTATACCAAAAAATTTCACGAAAAGTCAAACAACCCGCCAAATAATTCGGGCAAAAAAAACAAAAGGGGACGACATTGTCGTCCCTATTTGGTCGTCCCAAAAATAACACAATAATTGACCACATCTGATTCTTCTCTATCTTCATCACTTATACAAAAAACCCACCAAAAAAACTGCTACTACCCTCGTAAAAAAAGAAAAAAAATGGGGAAAAATCCCAAAAAAACGCAATTTTCTTCAAAACACTACTATCACTCGTAACCATCAATTACACACGCACCATTGTGCACAATTTGTATAATTTTTGTTATTTTGTAACATTTAAAGGTATTTTTTTTTTGATAAAATTTGGTTTGTTAATTTAATTTCTTTAATTATGGTTTGTTTACAATGGTTTTATGTTGTGTTTGTGTTGGTTAGATGGTTCACCTCAACAGCTCACCACCACCGTGAACCACCACCATGAACCACCACCAACAACCGCAGCAGCTGCAGCTCCACCACCACCTTTTGTGTTGGTTAGTGATTTTTTTTTTTTTTTTTGAATATGTTTTTTGGTACGACAATGTCGTCCTAAAAAGTTTTTATTAATTAATTTGGTACGACAATATGTTTTGGGACGACAATAGTTTGTTTAATTATGGTTTTATGTGTAGTGTTTGGGACATCCGGGACCGTCGGAGTGTTTGGGACAGCCGTGTCAGGCCGGGTCGAGCGACCACCTCTTTTTCTCTTTCTATTTTCTTCACTTCCTGTATTTCAGCCGCGAAATAGGTATATATATATATATACTTTTATTACTTGTTATTAATTGTTGCTTATAAACTTAAAGTTTTATTACTTGTAATATATATACTTTTATTACTTGTTATTAATTGTTACTTATAAAATTAAAGTGACCGTGTTAAAATGAAAATGATATGTGATATCGGAAAAAATGTCATATGATATGTTATTAATTGTCGATAATGAAAATGATACTTTGGTTAGTAATATTGTCATTATTGTGATTGTTAAACTTGTGTTACTGTTTTTAGGATTTTACTGTTTTTAGGATTTTAGTGATTAATTTTGGAAATTCCCCGTCCGAAGTTAATCATCCTATAGAAAACCTGTCCGAAATTAATTTATTAGAAATTAATTTCGGAAAGTCCCCTGTTTGGGACTGCTTTTTGAATGTTTTGTCTCATTTAGGATATGGATGCGTATAACTGTTTTACTATTTGAGAGAAATTCGACAGTATTTCCCTTTCACTCCTACGAATATGTCTTTAATGCACATATTTGGGGAGTTGAGGGGAAATGCTGCCGAATTTTTTTCAAATAGTAAATCAGTTATACGCATTCATATATGAGACGACACATTCAAAGAGTGGGTTAGGATTGCCTTCCATAGTTGCACTTGGTAAACAGAACAACTCATAATTACGCCTTTTCATGTTTGAATATGTATGTATATATACAAATTAATTTTTTTGAATATGTTTTCTTACAACGCAATCATGACAATTGATAAGAGTTGGACCACTGTATCCAACCGTAATTCCCCAGAATTTTTAAATGGTCTTTTTGCATTCATCGCGCATTGTAAGCCATTGGTAAACCCCATCACAAAAATGATTCATTGCCCATGTGTTCGTTGTGGTAACGCTCCAACTAAATTGGGTACGCTCAAAACTCTTGAGTCACACATATCTAAATACGGGTTTGACACACTTTATACCCCTTGGAAATATCACGGTGAACCACTTCCTCCACCCGTAGTACACAACACACCACAACCACCTTCACCTGAACACATGAACATGGATGCATTCTTCCAAGATATTTCTGCTGATAATGTCCCAACTCCACCATCTCAAACAATAGTTTCTCAACTAGATCAAACAACAGGTCCTCAACCAGCTCAAACCAGTGATCATAACATTACTAACAAGTACAAAGAGTTACTTGCTAGGTCCACCCAAAAGTTGTACCCAGGTTGTGATATGACTACATTGGGCTGACGGTCTTACATAAAATAACTGATGTCGGGTTTAACAAGATTCTAGCTCTTTTGCAAAAGGCATGTCCCCCCAGTAAAGGATTCAATTTCCCACCGTCATACTATGAAATCAAAAAGACATACAAAGATATCGGGTTAGGATACGAATCGATCCATGCTTGTATAAATGATTGTTTTTTATTTTGTGGATCAGATGAGAACAAAAGTCTCAATAATTGTCCAATCTGCAACGAGAGTAGATGGAAAAACCAAAAGACAAAGGGGAAGAAAGTTGCCAACAAGGTGTTGCGTTACTTTCCGTTAAAACCTAGACTACAACGTATGTTCAACACAAAAGACATCGCAAAGTGGATGACTTGGCATGCTACTGGACAGTCTAAGGAAAACGGTAAGATGAATCACCCGTGTGATGGTCAAGCATGGAAAAATTTTGACATAATGAAACCTGAGTTTTCTCGTGACCCTAGAAACATCCGATTAGGGTTGGCTGCTGATGGTTTCAATCCGTTTGGCAACATGAGTCAAGGTTACAGCATGTGGCCGGTGATATTGACAACATACAACACACCCACTATTGTTGTTGAAGAAGTTTTATCTAGTGATGATTCTGATTATGACAATTAATTGTTTTTGAATTGTAATTTGATTATGACAATTATTGTTTTTAAATTGTAATTTGAATGAAATTGTTACTATATGTTTATATGAATGTGTATATTTATATGAATGCGTATATTAGTGTTAATTGGTCCACGAAATTATGTGTTCTTTTACTTGTACTTTTACAGATGGCGTGTGTACAACCTAGATCACACGGCGGGGACGCTGGCGGTGATCCACCAAGACGGCCCTCATTTACTTTGCCGGGCTATTGCGCAGGTAACAAATTGTGATTTTTTTTTATTGTTTTTTTTTTATTTTTATATAATTTTTATTGATAAAACTGAATTTTTTTTACATGTATTTTCACAACTTAATAACTTATATTTGTAGGTTCAATGATCACCGGTGAGACGGCGAATCGGGCCTTAAGGAAGGCTTTTAGAGAGAATAACGGACAACCTTTGCCTATAGGCTTTGATATTGATGATCAAGGCACCTTCTCAGCTGTAGGCACTTATGCACCGCAGTTAAGTAGTCTTATTGGGGAACAAGTGAGGCCACTTCCCCTTGATTGCGACGTGGGAAGAAATTCCTGATACTTATAAGGCGCATATAATGCCGGCCCTACATGTTATATTTATTGTTTATTTTATTTCTATTCTTATTGTTATTGACCGTTTAGATATGCTTGTTATATTTAAATTGTGTGTTTGTTTAAATGCGTATACTTTTTTGTAGACCTATTTCAACCTGGCGCCTTGGTTGAATAATGAGAACAGATTCCAGGTTGGAGAGAATCTTTATACGGTGGGGGAAAGGGTAGGACTTGGGCTATGGTTACAGCAGAGGACGCTATACCGAAAATACAAACACAGGCTCAAGTCTAAATACTTTGATATCCACGAGACGCCCGCGGTGGCAAGGGCACATCCGCCACCCCAGAAAGCCTGGGGGAACAGAACCCAAGAGGAATGGGAGATGTTGGTTGACTGGTGGTTAGACCCGAAACGGATGGCAAGATCGACCACAAATGCCGAAAATCGATCTAAAAACAAGATTTTAACTCACCAAGGTCGACAGTCGTTCGTTCAAGGACGCAACCATCATGTAAGACTCGTTATAATTTTTGTGATTTTTAAAGGTTTTTATATTGTTTATATTTACCTCGTTATCAATTTATTTTATATTGTATGTATAGAGGGTCAACAATAACAATCAAAATGAAGACCTGATTGAAACGTGGAGGAAGAGCCATTCAAAAAAAGATGGCACATTTAAGACGAGAGAGAACGAGACGGCTTACGTAAGTAGTTTATCTCTTAACATGCGTCATTATATTAAGTTACTTCTCATTTATTATTTTTTTTCTAACTTTTTTTATTTATTTATTTTATTTTTATTTATTTATTTTTTTTGAAATTACACAGATGGAGATGAGGGCCCTTCAAGAGCAAGTCAGAGCCGGTCTCATCCCGTACATGAGCAGCTTGGAAATATTGCAGCGTGTAGTTCCGAGTGATAACCGCCAGAACTGGGCAGGCAGGGGCAGGAGGTTACCTGGTGGTGGCTCAACCGCTCGCAGGTTCACACGTGGGCATGGTCCTGAAGATTACGTTACTAGGGAGCATATGGCATAGGCGATGAGGGAAACCAAAGCTGCTGAAGAACGGGCTCGTCAGGCTGAGGCAGAAGCTGCCGCGGCTAGGCAAGAGTCTGCCGCGGCTAGGGAAGCCGCTACCGCGGCCCAAGCCGCAGTTGGGACATACGGATCTTACCTTCAGAATTTTTTGACCCACTACAACTTACAAGGTAATCCATTTTCACCTCTCTTTCCCTCGGTACCCATTCCTACCCCTTTTCCCCCTCCCGGCCCTTATGGTTTCCAAGCTTCCACTTTCAACCCCAATAATGCATTTGCCGGTTGTTATCGCCCCACCTTTCCCAACTCTATCACGTGCCCGGGTACTAGTTCGAACTATGCTATGCCGCCACCAGACCTTAACCGGTACAACTCACAAAATAATCCTCATTTGGGCCAAAATGATCATGTTGATAATAATGATTTGAATAATAATGATGATAATAATGGTGGGGATAATAATGAGTCGGGCGACGAGTTCGATGATGTAGATTATGAGTCGGGCGACGAATTCATTGATGAGTAGGCGGGAAGTTAGTTTGTGAATTTTAGACTTATTAATATTATGGAATAGTATTGTATTTATCAAGGTTGTAAAAATCGCTAGGCGCTAGTGAGGCGGTTGGGTAGGGCCTAGCGATTAATCGGTTAGGCGGGGATTAATCGGATTGGAATTTTTATGCATAAAATTGTAATTTTAGATATTATATTATGTTATATGTATGAGATAAGTATAGTGCATCAAATTTTAAATATTTTAGGTGTTTAAATATCAACATAATACATAATTCTTCAAATTTTAAAGTCAAACCTAGATATTACTCGGTTTGTTGACCATTTTTAACCGATTTTGTCTGATTTTTAAGCAATTTTGTTGACCAATTTTTAAGCGGTTTTGTCCGATTAGCCGATTTTGTCCGATTAATCGGTTTGTTGTCCGATTTATAAGCGACTTTGACCAAACCGATTAAATAGGCCGATTATGATAAATCAAGGCGTTTAGTGAGCGATCAGCGATTATGCGGGGACTAATCGGCCGCCTGGACCGATTTTTACAACAGAGGTATTTATCGAATGTTATCGTGGATTTATGTTAACTTTATAACTTTTGGACATGTTAGCTTTATAAGCTAGTGACTTGTTAGTTTGAGACATGTTATTTAGGAAATTTGCGCCTTGTTAGTTTAAGACATGTTAGTTTGAGACTTGTTAGTTTAAGAGTAGTATACTTTGTATCGTATTTGTTAAATGGTATCGTAGAATTGTGGAATGTTATTCGATCCGTTTAGTAATTTGGTATTGTATCATATTGTCGATTTGGTATCGTGGATTGTGATTGATTACAGGTTGCATTTGTTTTGGTAGATTTTTTCCCGAAAAAATCTGGAAAATCTGGAGTTTCCTGCATTTTTTTTGCCCACCCAGGAAAATTAGGGACGACATTGTCGTCCCTAATATACAAAGCATGTCGTGCAATTCTGCACAACGTGGCCACGTGTTTTTCCACGTGTATATACAATTTGGCACGACATTGTCGTGCCTTTTTGCAATTTAATTAACGTTTTTTCCGTTAATTTAAAAAGATTTAAAAAAAAAAAAAAAAAAAAAGTACGACATTGTCGTGCCTTTTTGCAAAAGGATGTCGTGCCAAAGCTGATTTTCATGTTGAATTGTATTTGAGCCCCACAACATCTGTCGTCCCAAAGTATAAAGAGAATGTCGTGCCAAATTTTTTTGGTCAACACAATAGGGTCTACCAAAAAGGCACGACATGTCGTGCCTTTTTTTCTTTGGGTCGACATTGTGTGCATTTTTGGGACGAGAATGTCGTTCCAAAATACACATTTTTTTGTAGTGTTATGTGAGTTTTTGTATTTATTTTGATATTCCTGGAGTGCCTCCCATTCATGCTTCTGATATGCCGTCGGTTATGTTTGATAGACAAACCGACATGTATAAAAACTTCATAGATACTTCTAGTAACATGGCAAAGTCTTCCGGTTTATTGCCAACAGTTTCACAGGGTTTGAAGAAAGAGCTATTAACACTCTCAGGAATGGTGAATGCATCACTAGTGGCCCTACTCCACCTATTTATCTGATCGGTCCTTTGATTGCTAGTGGGAATCGAGTGGATCCTAGCGAAAACAAATGCTTAAAACGGCTGAATTCACAGCCGAGTAAAAGTGTAGTACTTTTATGTTTTGGGAGTATGGGTGTGTTTAAGCTAGAGCAGTTAAAGGAAATGGCTATTGGGTTAGAGAGAAGTGGGCAAAAATTCTTGTGGCCTTGTGGGTGGTAATTAGAGATCCGCCATCAGATGATGAATACAAGTCGAATTTAGGTGGCAAAGAGCTCAGTCTTAAGGATATACTTCCTGAAGGGTTTTTAGATGGAACAGAAGATAAAGGTCTTGTGGTGAAGAACTGGGCACCGCAGCCGGCGATGCTAAATCATGATTCGGTGGGTGGTTTTGTGTGTCATTGTGGGTGGTGTTGCCCAGCGGGGTTTTATACTCGAAGTAAATTAAGTAACACGAAACAAATACTAATAACGACTTGTATTATAAACGATTTGGTTTTTACAATTGTGTTTTGTACAATATCTGAATATCTACTGCTGGGATTTCGTCCCCTATTTATACTATGTGAAGAGACACCATCGAAGGTCTTCATGCCTCTTCCTGCTTCTCCAAACGGTGTGACGTTTCTGTTTGTGTCGCTTCCCCCAGCAAATAACCGTTATATGGTTATTAGGTTTAATATATCCATAACTGGTCCTTGTGTCTCTATATATGTACACGTAGACCCTTGAAGTTTGCTTTAGGGGCGAGATTATGCCAACAATCACCCCCTAATCTCGTGCCTAATCCTTTCAGATCTTTTACGCCTAATAGCTCTCTCATTTCTGCGTACTTGGTCCTTGCCAATGCCTTGGTAAGTATGTCCGCTTTTTGTAAGTCTCCACTTACGTGTTCGACTTCGATCTGATTCTTTTCAACACATTCTCTGATAAAGTGATAGCGTATATCAATGTGTTTACTTCTGCCATGAAACACGGGGTTCTTCATAAGTGCTATAGCCGATTTGTTGTCGACTTTGATCGTAATCTTCTCTTCTTCCCAGCCTGTTAAAGCGTTTAATAGTCTTTGTAGCCATACTGCTTGACAAGCTGCTGCTGTTGCTGCCATGAATTCTGACTCGCATGATGATAATGCAACAGTGGGTTGTTTTTGAGAAACCCAACTTATAGGAGAGTTTCCGAAGTAAAATACGATCCCTGTTGTTCCTTTGCCTTCTTCTATGTTGATGCCATAACTGCTGTCACTATATCCAAGTAACTTGCATCCTCCGGTCTTGTGATAAGTTATACCAAAGTTTGAAGTGCCTTTGATATAACGTAACACTTGTCTAATTGCCTTCATGTGTTGTTCCCTTGGTTCTTGCATGAACCGGCTTAATAAGCCAATTGAGTAACTCAGGTCTGGCCTTGTATGAAGTAAGTACCTCAAACATCCAATTAGACTTCTATATTCTGTAGCATCAACTAGTTCTCCTCCTTCTGTTTTTACTAGCTTTGTTCCTGGGTCCATGGGAATCTTGGTTTCATTGCAATCTTCCAATCTTGCGTCTTTAAGAATCTTGTTTGCATATCCTGATTGCTTTATTGAGATTTCATCCTCTGTTTGGATAACCTCTATTCCCAAATAGTAAGCTAATAAGCCTAAGTCACTCATCTCAAATTTTTCTTCCATTTGTGACTTAAACTGTTGAAGGTCTTTCTTGTTACTTCCAGTAACTATTAGATCATCCACATAAACTCCAACAAGCAGCATAGAGTCATTTCTGACTCTTGTGTAGATTGCTTGTTCTAATGTACATTTCTTGAAACCTAGTGATTTCAAGGTTTGATCTAACTTCATGTTCCAAGCGCGTGGTGCTTGCTTTAATCCATAAAGTGCCTTGTCGAGTTTGTACACTTTATTTTCGTTTCCTAGTTTCTTGAAGCCTTCTGGTTGTGCAACATACACTTCTTCTTTAAGTTCGCCATGTAAAAATGCTGATTTTACATCTAAGTGGTGAACTTCCCATCCATGATAAGCTGCCAATGCAAGAATCAACCTGATTGTTTCCATTCTTGCTATAGGAGCAAAGACTTCGTCGTAGTCTATTCCATGCTCTTGTACATATCCTTTAGCCACTAAACGAGCCTTGTGTTTTATAATTCTTCCGTCTGCATCTCGTTTAGTCTTAAATACCCATTTTAAACCAATAGCCTTCTGGTTGTCTGGTAGGGTAGCTAGCTTCCATGTCTTGTTTTTGTTGATTGAGTCAATTTCTATCTGCATTGCCTCAATCCACTTCTTATCTTGTGCGGCTTCCTTATAATTTCTAGGTTCTTCCTCTAATAGCATTAGTTCATCAGGATGAACTCTTCGTGCACGATCATATATGTTAGATAAGTTTCTGTATCCTTGAACTGGAGTATGATCATATGGTCTTGCTATAGATGAAGTTCGTCTAGTAGATTCTTCCGAGTTTGGTTCATGGTTATATGGTGTAGGTGTTGATGGATAGTCCATTTGTTCCATTTCATCATCAGATACACTATGAGCAGTATTTTGTATGGGACTTTGAGCACCATCTTCATTATTTTCTTCCGGATCTTATGTGCTCTCTACATCAATGATACTTGATGTTTGGTTCTCATTTATAATGAAATCCGTCCATTCTGGTTCAGTTGGATTGTGATCATCCAAAAAACCTTTCCAGTCCCATCCTTCATTCTCCTTGAACTTTACATCTCTACTAACAATCATAACCTTACTTACAGGATCAAACAATCGATAAGCCTTTGATCCTGGTTCACTTCCTAGGTAAACCAATTCCTTGCTTCTGTCATCTAATTTCTTTAGATATCCCCCACACTAAACCATTGCTAGTCCCTAGCAATCTTTTATGAAGACTTAATGGATTTGAATCTCTTTACCAAAAGCCATCACTTCTGGAGTAGCCAAATGTTTCAGTTCAAGTAAGAACTATGGTACACTGATAACCATGTGATTTTGAGCAAACCACCAGCTTCCAACGGTTTTGATTTGTCTTTACCAGAAGCCGTTTGCTTCTGGACTAGCCAACTCTTAGATAAAATATCTTTGGTGAGCTGATTACCAATTATGGTTTTCCAACTGCCTTTACCACAAGCCATAAACTTGCGGGCTAGCCAACTCTTCACTAATTAAAGATATGGTGAGCTGAACACCATACAATTTTGGGCAAATTGCAAGCCGTCAACGGATTTGAGATATCTTTACCAAGAGCCGTTTGCTCCTGGATTAGCCAATCCTTTTGTTTATTAGACATGGCGGACTGATAACCAAAAAAAATTTTGGCCAAAAATGGGGGAATTGGGTGGTAATACATATGATAAAATTCGTGAGAATTCCCCCCACACTAGAAATGAATATTGCCCTCAATATTCAAAGTACCGGCGGTTATGCCGAAACATAGAACGTAAAAGGGAAATACTACGGCCATTATTTGATTTTTTTTTTTTTTTTTTTTTTTTTTTTTTTAGAAAACTTATATACAACAGCGGGGGGCAACTCCCCCACACTAGGGTGGTACACACGGGTGAAAACCCATGTAATGCTACTGTTTTTGTTAACCGAGTCGCTAGCTTGACTCGACCCCGAATTCATTGGTCCATGGGGGAGCAAGTGGAATAGAAAATCGCCATCAGACTTTCATTCAAATAGTTTGGATAAACATTGAATGTGATGAAAGTTCCACTCCGATGAGATAAAACCGGCTCAAAAGAATGCCGGGATCAAAGATGGTATCTTCACTCCCGTAGGAGTTAAGACATGGAGAAGAAATGGGAGGAGAAGGCAGTGTGTCAATGGATTGACAACGGGTGGGTCGGGTGGGCAAAAGATTAGATTGAGGAACATTGACGGAATGTTCGGAAATCTTATCCACCACTGTAGCAATGATTACATCTGTATCGGGCTTAGAAGAGGTTCCATCATCCGGCGGTTTAGCAGGCGGACGAGTGGATGATGGACCTAAGCCATAATCGTCACTCTGAAAACCCGAAGGTATCGAGTCATCCGGAGAAAGAATTGAGTCGACCTCTTCCATAAGAGTGTCACTCGACGAATTATCAGAAGACCAATTGTAAATAAGATTTTCCAATTCGGTAAGGTCGGCTTCAAAGTCGAAGTGAGCATCATCATCTCCCGGTGGAGAATGATCAACGAGAGCGAGTTCATCGGAGAACTCCTCGAGAAGGTCTAACGTCGAAGTGGGATTGCCACTATTCTTTTCTTCGGGAAAAGATGGAGATATAACGAGGTTCTCCATGTAAGAGTCACTATCCTCATTCTGAATGTCAAAGATGGGATTATCCGAAATTAAAGTGAATTCAGAATCGAAGTTAAACAGAGGATTAGTGAACGCCATAGCAAAAGGTTTCTCGGACACAACGAGAATATCTTCATCATCCGTTTCAAAATCAGTGTCCATATCAAGATCATCGGGATCAACATCTCTCACTTCTTCCAAGCTGACGAGCTCAGAAGGTATCTCCTCAACATACTCGATGTCTCCACACGATAAAGAATCATCAAACGACGTATAATCATTCTCAGACTCGGAGGTCATCTCAACCGATGCTTTTGGGGTAGGAGAAGAATCATCATCGAGAGGGTCATCACACATATCACCAGAAATAACCTCGGATTCACTTGGGGTTGGGACAAGGCTCTCAACACAAGACGGTTCCGTTTCCGGAATAGTGCTAAGATGCTCGTCCCCCATTAAAAGGTTATCCGAAGGTTCCATGGTAGATAGGCAATATGAGGGTGGAGAGTGGACATGTGCGGTACTTTGTGGGCTTGAGATATGCACCTTGTCCTTTGTCATCTCCCAATCTTCCTCATCCTCGTCATCTAGACGGCAAGCTTCGTTAAATAGAAAACGCTGTTGAGCAGCTTCGTTAAATAGGAGAAGCTTTTGAGCTGCTCGCTCATCAGCTAGAAATCTTTCGTTTCGAGCAGCTTGTTCCTCGGAAAGTTCCTCAAGAATTATATGAGGAAATTGATCAATGACGGGAAGTTGTGGGGGTTGGATGTGGTCAAATCCGGAAGTGTTATAACAAGGATCAGGTCCATAGTAATTTTGATTCCACGATTGACATTGATAATCATCATGAGGACCCCCACACTTAGCACAATGAGGGTATTGAGGAGAGAAACTTTGAAACGATGAATCACTGAAATGATGATAGTACGGTTGTGGTTCGTATACATTCTGTGGAGGGTAGTTGAAATTGTTTTGAGGATAATCGAAAGAGTTCGGGTTAGAATCATAAGCGAATGAATTCTCGGCGCAAATCGAACAACATCCATCAATAAGATAGTTTCCACACCACTCGCACATACATTTGAAACAACGAAAACCTTTCGGTAACACGTCTCCGCAACCGTAGCAATACTCTTGATTGAACGAAAGTATCTCGGGAACGGGAGTAGGAATCGAGGGCTCAACAACATCACAAATGGTAGGTAAAACGGTATTTCCCGAAGTTGAAATTTGACGAAATTCATTTAAGCAATTTTGAACAATGTTCATGAAATCGTCCGAAAAAGGTTTTGAAGATTCCGGAGGTGGGACAAATGGTGTGCTCTCAGAGCTAGCAATTTCCACCATTTCTGTTTTGGTCTCCGGTTCTTGCTCTTTTCTCTTAACCTTAACCGTAAATCGCGAAAGATTTGGATCAAATCTAGACGGTTTAGGCTCAGAAACAATAGAACAAATCTCGGGTTGTGGCGGGTGGTCAGAAAAACTTGGAGACTCATCGAGAGAGTTTTTATCGGCTAATTCGCACCAATAGCAATATTTGCTTGCACCGGCCCTACCACATCGCTTACATACACATTCATGATTGAGACAATAAAGTTGATCCTCTTCCATACGTCCTTTGCAATGAAAACAACGACGATAATCGAACGTCGCCATGAGAATTAAACATGTAGAGGGTTAAACAAATAGAATCAAATGGTTGAGAAGATACGAAGGATAGAATTAAACGGCAAAAGAGGGTAGGAGAAATAGAATCAACGAATAAGAGGAATGAGAAGAATATTTTTGTATTTTTGGATTTTATGAAAAACGGTAACTTCACGAGGAAGGATCTTCAAGTCACTAATCGCAAAAACTTCACGATATTGTCGCAACACACCTCCCCGGCAGCGGCGCCAAAATTTGATTCGTTGTGAAGTGAGTGGTGAAAAACACAATATCAACGTATATCAAAATAACCGTAAAATTCGACAAATTAACCCTTTAGAAAAAAGGTCAACGTATCAAACCTCACGGGTGTGATAAAAGTGATACCGGAAAAGTGATTTCCCCGGGTCGTGTCCCAACGAGGTGTGAAATTGATGGAGTCGTTGAGTTTTGAGATAAGGACTTGAATTGGTTTAAAGAATTTTAGAATTTAGTGATTACGCTAACCTACAAATTAAAGAACGGGAATGAAAATGAAGTACGTAAAACAATGTAAACACTAAATAAACTACTACTAAGCCTAAGGAACAATAAACGATACTAAACTACATCCTAGGGTGCTAAAATGCAAAAACGCGAAACCCGAGCTAATCCCGAGCCCCGAGAGTGAAAATTATGCAATTTAAGTCCTAAGAGTGCAAAAACAATTTTCCTACATTCTAAACGACTAAAAATAATTTTAGGAAAAAGCCGGGTATTTTTTTAACTATTTTTCCATTTATTATGAATTAAAGACTAAAAATGTAAAAATTAATTATTAAAAATACTAAAACTTAATGAAAAATTACGAAACGTTTTCTAAAAATACTTTATTAAAATCTTAAGCTAAAAAAAATACTAAATCTGAAAAATAAGCTGGAGAAAAGCTGTAATTAAGCTAACTGTTTATCAAGCTAATAAAGGAAAAAAAAAGCATTAAAGGAATAAATGGTGCAATATATGACACGGTAGAAAGAGTAGCACAGTTGGTTGAGGATGCTTTCTGTTGGATCGTGGACAGTTTGGTACAAGACCAGTGTTCGAATCCTGGTCCTGTCCTAATTTTTGCACTTATTTTTTTTTTTGGAATTTTCTTTTAGTAAGCTAATTAATGAACTATATAAGCAAATTCAACAAAAACTAAACTTGCAATGAAGCTAAGGATGAGCTGTAATGACAGCTTATAAGTTGCTGTTTGTACAGCCACCAAACAAACACCCTTTAGCCACTGATAAGCTTAAATTAAACACAAAAAGCAATGGGGAAATGGTACATAAGCATAGAGCAATAACAAATAAGCTAAAATGTGCATAGACAAGCTGCAAATAAGCAAAGGAAAACAGCTCTTAAGCTCTAAAAAAAACTACAGGCCTGCTGTAAACAGTCCATATGGGGGACTTATGGAAGCTAAAAAAAACTTATAAATAAGCTACTCCTAACGAGGGCTAAGCTAAATTACCTAAAGGCACTAAAAGGGAAATTAAATAACAAAGAGGAAATAAGCTAACAAGTACTAAAAGGCATCCGAAAGAGGAGCAGTTGGACTGCTGGGGTGCTTGTTGACAGAAACAAATGGGCAGTGAGGGTGGGTTTGTTTGAGGGCAAAAATAAGCCAGCTAAGGTATTCTAAAAACTAAAACTAGTCCAAACATATTAAATTCATACTAAAACTACTAGTTTCAACAAAAATCAATTCCTAAAACTAGCTTAATCCTACTTAAATCTAATGCTAAACATGGTACCTAGCTGCTGTTGTAACAGAAAGATGGGCTCAACTGAGTACTCTAAGTATCAAATAGAGTATGCTAAGGACATAATGGGTGCATAAAAACTAAAGTCAGCTACTAACTATCATAAGAGGAGTTAATAACATCAATTTTTCACAACTAGACTGTAATAAAACAAGCTGAAAAAGGAGTGCAAATAAGGTTGCAGGCAGGAAGACTTATGACTCAAAACTTCAGGAAATAATGATGCAAATGAGTTTAAAACTGAAAAGCATTTGACCTAAAGGGCTCCAAATGTGTTTAAAATACTAAATTTACTTATTACCAAAAGAACACTGGACAGAAACTATTTTTGACATGAAAAATAAGCGTGACCCAAACACCCCTTAAGGGCAGAAAAGAATTTTTTGAAACAGGAAAGATTAATATCTTAAAGACTTGCTTTGAAAACTTTTAACATAAGCTCATATGAGCTAAAACAAACTTGAAACAAACACTTTTAAAACTCAAGTACCATAATTCAAGAACATCAAGAAAAATTAAAAGTGCAATGGAATTAAAAAAAAACTGGAATTTAAATTGCATTAACTGAAAATAAAATTACATTTAAATAAAATGACAATAAAAGTAAATGGACTAGAACATGAAATTCTAGACTAGTTTTTACATAATGCCTAAACTACTATTTATACTAAATAAGCTAAGGTCTCCTTTTTGCTTTCTTCTTCTGTCTTGTGTTTTTTGTGTGAGATGAACCAACCAAAAACATCCTTGTGCTTCTTTCCTATCATCTCAACCATCCAATAGTTAGGTACACTTTACTTGAACCATCTGAGCCATTGGAGAGGATCTTTTTGCCTTTGGATTGCCAAGGTGGAATGGGATACATGTGACTATGTCTTGGGGAGGGGGTGAGTGGGTAAAAGCTTGAGGTTTAGGTTGAGTGTTTTGGGATGGTGGAATCTGGGTAAAAGGATGATGTTGGTTCTGGGTTTCAGAGAAAGGAGAGAGGAGGAGGGAAAGGCAGTGGGGTGTGGGTCGTTTATATTATTGGTGATGGGGGGTCAAAATGGAGGGGAGGTCAAGTGGAAAAGGGGGTTCAAGGGGAAAAGGTTTGGTGTTATATAATCACAAGGACCAAATTAGCTTAGGGACTAAATGTGTTCAATTTGAATTTCCAAGGACCAAAGCTGTGAAATCTAAAATTGTAGGGACCATACATGTAACTTCTGAAAAGTAATCCAAGGGTCATATTTGACAATCTCAAATAATAAAAGGACCAAATTTGCCAAATTTGAAACTCTGGGGACTAAAGTTGCCATTTCTCAAAACTTTTGACATTTTTCACCAAAGGACTAATTATGACAAACTATGATTTCAAAAGGACCTTTGGTGACTTTTCTTTTAAAATACGTGCTCAGGGACTATTTCTGCCAATTTTTGAAAAGTCGGGGGACTGAGACTGCCAATTATGCAAACTTTGTTCGTTTTTCAATTGTTTTCAATAGTTTTGCATCTGAAACATATAAAACACAATTTTGAGATATTTTCAGTATTTTGATGCATTTCTGAGTGTTTTTAAATGTTTTGCAGTTCAGATTTGACCAAAAATGATGAGTATTTACACACTCATCAATGTGGTTTGGTTACCTTTGCATATGCTTTGCATCCAAACACTCTAAGGTGTTTCAGGTTTGGTTTTCTACCCTTTAGCGTTTCATAGGGAGTAGAATCCTTCAGGGCTTTTGTAGGCACTCTATTTAAGATATAAATAGCATGCCTAATTGCTTCAGCCCAAAAATTTTGTGGCATATGCATAGCCTTTAACATACTTCTCGTTGTGCTCATTACAGACCTATTCCGTCTCTCCACAATACCGTTTTGTTGTGGGGAATATGGTGCTGTAAGTTGCCTAAGTATGCCTTTCTCCTTACAGTAGCTTGTGAATTCTTTTGATGTGAATTCACCTCCTCTATCTGTTCTAAATGCCTTTAAGTTTTTTCCGACCTCATTTTCCACCTTTAACTTGAATTCCTTAAAGGTCTCAAACGCCTCATCCTTTGACTTTAAGAAGTATACCCACATGTATCTAGTACAGTCGTCTACTAGTAAAAACATGTACTTCTTTCCTGATTCTGTTTCTGGGGAAATAGGTCCACATAAATCTCCAAATACTAAGTTTAAAGGTTCCAAAGACTTAGTGTTTGTTTGATTTGGAAACGGAGCTCTACTGTGCTTTCCTAGTAAGCATGCATTGCATACTTGACTCTTGTGATTAATCCTGGGTATTCCTTCCACTAATTTCTTCCGAGTCATTTGTTTGATGGAAACAAAATTCAAATGACCCAACCTAGCATGCCAGAGCCATGCATGGTTTTCTAAATTAGTCAATAAACACATAGGCATACCAACGTTCAAGTTTATCTTGTAAAGTCGGTTTATTGATCTTTCAACTCTCATGAGGAGTTTTTGATCCTGACCATATAGCAATAGTATGTTGTCTTGCATAATGATCTTACAGCCATTCTCTGTTAATTGTCCTAGGCTCAATATATTGCTTTTTAAACTAGGAATGTAATAAACACTGGGAATCACCTTTTGTTCCTTGTTTTTACATTCCAGCAATATGGAGCCTTTACCCTTAATCTCTACATATGACCCATCTCCAAAACGGACTCTTCCTGAAATTTTCTCATTAATTTCCTTAAAGTGTGTCCTAACTCCGGTCATATGGTTGCTAGCACCATTATCTAAGTACCATAAGCTTTTATCTGAGCTTATGTACTTCTTGGGTTCAATCTCCTTTTCATTTAAGAAGATTTTCTCTCCCACGTCTCCTTTTCCTTCAACTGCCATTAAGAGCGTTGGTTCAATGTCTTCTTGAACCAAGTTTGATTGCTCTTGTCTTCTATTCTTTTCTTTGCAGTTACTCTTGAAATGTCCAAGCTTGTTACAGTTGTAACACTTTACTTTACTAAAGTCCCTTTTCTGAAAATTATTTTTCTTGAACTTATGTGAAGTTTTCTTATCATTGTTGTATTGCTTGGGCTTCCCATCTTGGTTATCTTCTGATGATCTAAACTTCTCTTGTCCACCATTCTTATGACTTGTACTCTTGTCATAATTTGTGAACAGAAGTTTGTCCTGATTGTCACTAGGGTTTCCATCAAAGAGTTTTACTCTTTCCTCAAAGGCTTTTAACCTTCCAATTGTCTCATCTAGGGTTGTGTTTTCTAGATCAGAAAATTGTTCTATGGCTGCCACGATTTGTATAAACCTTCTGGGTACTGAACTTAATAGTTTTCGCACTAAGGTTTGTTGATCAAAAGTTGATCCTAAGCCACTAGCCCTTGTGACAATACTATTGAGTTTTGCTGAGAAAACGTCAATACTATCATCTTCTTTCATTTTCAACATCTCAAATTCAGTTTTGAGAGTTTGTAGCCGTGCTTTCTGCACTCTATCTACACCTATGTGCCTAGTTTGTAGTGCTTCCCAAATTTCTTTTGCACTCTTACAACTAGCCACTTGCAAAATCATATCCTCTGGTAATGCCTGGTAAAGATATGCAGTTGTAGTCATATCCTTTTTTGTATCCAGTTCTACATTACCCGTAGGTTCTATCAATTCCCACAGCCCATTTTCTTTTAGTATGGTCTTTATACGAAGAGCCCATACTGTATAATTTGTAGGTTTTAAAACGGGACATTGAAATTGGGAAAATGATGTAACCTCTTTGTGAATTACAATTTCCTTGTTTGTTTCCTTACTTGAGTCTCCAGTCATTTTGTCTAGAAACTATTTCTAATCCTAATAGGGATTATATATTTAGGAATCTAGGAAATTCTTATAAATTCTACTAGGAATCAAAAGCAAAAAAATTCTAATCTTACAAGACTAAAATTATAAAATTCAGATTTTAGTTTAGAAAGTAAAACCCGAATTTGCGATTCCTTCACGATATGATTTTCCTTCCTTGTACAATTAACCAAACACTCCTCTTGATGTTTCTTCCTTTTTTTTTTTGCTCTGATACCAATTTGTTGCCCAGCGGGGTTTTATACTCGAAGTAAATTAAGTAACAGTAAACACAAAAGTGTTTCCCTTTTCTCCTTTTTTTCGAATCAGCAAAACAGAAACACCAAACCTAATGTTTTTTATGTTTCTCCTGTATTTGTACCAACACAGAAACAAAACAAACACCAGTTTTCTTGTTCTTAATCTCTTCGCCAAGGAACGGTGTTCCTTTTCTGGTTTCTGCCTGAACCAACAGCAAGGCTGTTGCGTTTCTTCACTTCCAGCGATTTGCAGAAAACCTCAACCCAACTCTTGATCTTGTGTTGCCAAAACAAACGTAGGCTCTGATGCCAATTTGTTGCCCAGCGGGGTTTTATACTCGAAGTAAATTAAGTAACACGAAACAAATACTAATAACGACTTGTATTATAAACGATTTGGTTTTTACAATTGTGTTTTGTACAATATCTGAATATCTACTGCTGGGATTTCGTCCCCTATTTATACTATGTGAAGAGACACCATCGAAGGTCTTCATGCCTCTTCCTGCTTCTCCAAACGGTGTGACGTTTCTGTTTGTGTCGCTTCCCCAAACAAATAACCGTTATATGGTTATTAGGTTTAATATATCCATAACTGGTCCTTGTGTCTCTATATATGTACACGTAGACCCTTGAAGTTTGCTTTAGGGGCGAGATTATGCCAACAGGTGGAACTCGACGCTTGAAGCGGTGGCTGCTGGTGTACCAATGGTGGCATGGCCATTGTATGCAGAGCAGAAGATGAATAGGGTGTTCTTGGTAAAGGAATTAAAAGTAGCACTAGCGTTGAAAATGTCGCTGGATGGATTTGTGACGGCAGAGGCTGTGGAGGAGATGGTGGGCGTGGAAGGGAAAATGGTGAGATAACGAGTTTTAGAGATGAGTGTTAAGGCAAAGTCTGCCATCGAGGATGGCGGATCCGACAGTGTTGATTTCCTCAAATTAATCCAGTCAATCGATCTTGGACTAAAATGAGTGACAGGGAGCCTTTCAATAGGTTTTAATTATTTTAGAGACTTGACGTGATTTAATGCTAGTTTTCATGCTATCTTCTCAATCGATATGAGAGTGTTTTAATTAGTTTGTCAAGTCCAAAACTCACTGTTACACAAATTAGACAGTGACATTCAAACAATAACGTCTTTGATCAACTTTTGAGCTGTGAATTGAATAGTTTTAATCTGTCTCTAAATTTTAAAAGTGATTCATCAGCACTCAGATCTTTTTGTGTTCTAAGCATGAGATAGATTTGTCTTCTCTTAAGTTTTAACATTTTTGCCGCCACTCATAAGTGTCATCATTGCAGGTTAAAATTCTAAAAAGCCACTCGTTGTTAGACAATAAAAACCCCGTGAGATACCTTGTATCATTCATGCAATATTTATAGTTACATCGAAAACATAAAACCCTAAATCCTAATGGACCCTAAGGCCACAGAGGGGCTTGGGCCTTCTAATCTAACCTCTAATACTCATCCGTAGTTCGAAAATCGAAATCGCGAAAGCTTGAGCCTAGAGAAGTAAACATTGATAATAAAGCTAAAGAAAAAGATAACAAACTATTGACAAAGAATGTTTCATATTAAGTGATAAGCTTATAACAAACTATTGGCGGGAAAATTTGAGTAAAATTTATTTTTTAGGGGAGACTAAACGTTCAATTTTTACGCGAGATTCAAATTTTGGTTTAACTGTGAAAATTTTGGTCAAAAAATCAAATTTTTGGGCCTAAATTCAAATTTTTCGGGTAAAATTTAGCGTCAAAATTGTAATAACTCAAATTTTTCTTACAACCTTATAATTGAATTTTATAGTGAATTTCAAATTTTGAGAGTCAAAATTTTTCAAAATTATTTTTGGAGGGAAATTGCAATTCACTATATCGACCTTCTGTGTGCTATATCGACTTTGCACCTTTTCTTCTCTTTGATTCTTCTGCAGGGGAGTGAAATGGATTCTGATCATAAAGATCCATTTGTGGCATTGAAAGAAGGATACATGGCTCTGGCTCTGGCATTGAAGCGTCAGACATCATCAAATTCCCGATATCCCGCAGTCGTGCAAGGTGAAAGAGTTGATGTACATGAAAGGAATGCTCAAATGGACGTTGAGAATGTTGTGATTACTGCAACTGTCGGTAATGCAGACAATGAGGTTGTAGCATTGGAAAAGCAGGATAACAGCAGCAGATCTGGAGAAGATATCATACTTAACTACGACACCGAGCCCAGCTGTAACGAAGAACAAATGGTTGAGGAAGATATCTTACCCACCTATGACACTGACACAGAACAGATGGTCGAGGTACAATCTACTGTTGATCATATTCTGACTGCAAATGCGACACAACATACTGAGCAACCTGAATTTAGTAATGAAGGAGAGGTTGACCAGTGTGTTGCACAATGTCCAGACAACTATCTCATGTCTGAGCCCTTACTTGTTAACAATTCAACTGAAACGTCAAATCAAACTCTTGAATCTGAAATCATTCTTCTCAAAAAGACCATTGCTCAGTTTCATAAAGATTTTTCAAAACTAGAGGCACATTGCATCTCTCTTGAACTTAAACTACAAAACAAATCTTTTTCTTCAGAACACAATGGTCAGTATTCAAATGAACAATGTAATCGTGTGGATACATTAGTAAAAGAAAATGAGCATTTAAAGGCTCAAATTCAAGCAAAGGGGCTTGCACATGTTGCTTTACAAAACAAACTGAGAAGATTCACTGACAAGAGTGTGGATACTAATTTTGCAAAACCAACAATCTTGGGGAAATCGTCTCTACAACCTTTCAGAAAACAATCAGTAGTTAGACAACCAACTGCATTTAAATCTGAACGTTCAAAATCTTCAAAACCACGGTTTCCCTCCCAAGTTGTTGAGAATAATCATTTGTCAAAACCAGTCACTCCACATTCCGGGCCCAACAATAATGCTTCTGTTTCTATTAAACATGTTTCTGTTATACCTGTACAAGTGGTTGCTTCTGGACAATCTAGGATTAGTTCGAACACTGTGTCTAAACCGAGCATTAAACGTAAAAATTCATATGATTCAAATGACGCATTCAAGAACTATGATCTAGAAAAGGCTAGGAAAAGGGCACTACTCCAAAAGGATGGAATCTTAGGTTCACGACCTAGTGTATCACCTTCGAGTGTATTACTGAACACTGCTTGTAGTGGCAAACCAAAACCTAAGTTAACTCAAACAGTTAGAAATAAACCCGTTGATCTAAACGTAAAATTTCAGAAACCTAATAGGTGGATCAATATAGGATGCAAATTCTTCCCAAAAGAAGTTTCAACATCTCTTAGATCTAACCTTAGATGGATACCAACGGGTAGAGTTTTCAACACTGTTGGTCTTAGGTGGATTCCTACAGACAAGATATTAAGTAGTTGCACCATAACAAGTGTGAAACCCTCTACATCCATCCCTGAGGCAGGAAAGGAAATCATCAAAATAGCATGTTCAGGTGTCAAGAATATAATTGACACTACATCTTTATGCCTCTAACATCTGGAACCCAGTTACACTTGGGGATCCATGTTTCTTCTTTCTTGCCCCCTTTCTATTTTTCTATGCAGGTACAACAGCATTGGCTCCTACTGCAAAACAGTGTAGGACCCGTTTCTCATCGTCAAAAATATCATGATCCATCAGCTGTTCCATAATTGTACTTAATCGTCATGAATTGGAAACATTGCTTGCTCCTCTTGTTAAAGATTCTGCCAAAAGTCGTGCTTCAGATGTATCGAATGTTTCCGCTGCACAACCGATAATACTCTAATTTCAGATACACCTGAATCTACAACAACAACCGAATCTTCTATAACAGAAGATCAAACTACTTCCTACAACAATGTCACAGCTGATGATCAACATCATGAACAGAGAAGCTTTATCAGCAGTTGATTCTCACGAGATATTTATGGTACTTCACACTTGTTCATACATGGTTTCGCTGTCTCCTTATACATGGTTTCGCTGTCTTCAATTCATCATCAACATACGTGGTGTATGATTCTGAATCATTGAAAACATCGAGGGGGAGAGAGTATGTAGGTGGTCATTGCTTCCTTGTTCTTCTACATTCTTCTTTGCGAAAACCCAATGCCTTCTTGAATTTCTTCAATTAGGGGGAAGAAATAAGATGATATGTGGCTCAAACGTCTCACTTTGGAGTTATCGTCTCAATTTCACGGGTGATCTTGTGTGAAGTTACCCAAATATGATGTTAAGATGCCTCACACACGGTCTTGGCATCGAGTTATTGCTTATTCACAGGTGATTAGTATTCCGAATTGAAAGACCATGTTAGGAATTAGAAATTCCATGTATTAAAGAGTCGGTCACCTCAAGTATATGTAATCGTTAGAAAGCTCGTAGTCGTAGTTATTTTAAGTTAAGTAGTATTTAGTTAAGTAACACCGTGGAGGACGGACGGGTCTTTACCCACTGTATGCCTGATCCACAGCCCGTTGTGTGGCGTTTTATGTAAGACTATAAATACTCTCTACCTCCCAAGGTAGAGAGTTGGAGCTCATAATAATATCTTTCACTTTCTCTCACTAAGTTCCCTAAACCTCTAACTTTCTCTCTCTAGAATTCCATTTATACGCCAACTTGGTGTTTTGGTTTGATGTGTAAGTGAAATCCAATATCTTACAATTGGTATCAAGAGCCATGGTTAGATCATATCTTACACATCTTTGGATTTCTAGTGGTTTTTAGGTGGTTTTTGAGTTTGAAAAGTTTAGTGGTTTGTGCATCATTTGGTTGATTTCTTGTGTTAAAGTTTGGATTTTGTTAGTACTTTTGTGTTTAGAATCATCACAAGTGTTTAGGTTTTGATTTAGAAGGCTTGAATCATCGTGGTTGGGTTGTTTTTGGATTGAAAAGTGGTGTTTTTTGAATTTTTTCATGCTAGCGACTTGAGTCACGGTGTTCTTTTCTTGGTAGCGACTTGCTTTGTAAGTCTGTAGCGAGTTGTAGTGAATTGTGGTAGCGACTTGGTGGTTAGCGACTTGTCTATTGAGACAAGCCGACAAATAGTACAAGTTAGTGGATTCTCCACTACGGCTAGCGACTTAGTGAGGTTAGCGACTTGCTTCAGAAAGTGCTAGCGAGTTGCAGTGCAAATTATTAGCGACTTGTTACTAGCGACTTGGATCTTAGCGAGTTGCTCTTTAGCGACTTGACTGTTTAGCGACTTGGTGCTGTAGCGACTTGTGTCCAGCGACTTAGGTCTTAGCGACTTGGTGCTTAGCGATTTGGTGATTTAGCGAGTTGCTACTTAGCGACTTGGTGCTTAGCGACTTGGTTCAAGGGTTATAGCGACTTGGTTGATTTTTACGAAGAAGAGGTTTGACCAAAGTTGACTTTTTACGTCAAAACTTCAAACGGCCATAACTTTTGATCCGTAACTCCGTTTTCAGCGAAATACCTGTCAAAACGACCGAAACAGCCTGAATATTGTGAGGTTTCACGACGATGTCGTGAAACGAATTTTTCGAGGCCCAAATCCTCTCTGAAAGGAAGTTATTGAGCTTTTAAGTTTTTAGACCTAAATTTCTCCATAAAATCGTGCAACAACCAACCCAAATCACAACCAAACAACATCTCTGCTTATCCCACAAACAATCATAAGACCTAACACACAATTGTCTATCATTGTGTCGATCCATCAGTCATCTTAACACATTCCTTTGGTCATTGCTTAACGGTTTGGTCTTGATTTTAGTAAAATCCCGCGAAAGATTCTATTTCTCGGTTTAAATCATAGACTTGTAAAATCCCGTGCATTCTACCACATCATGTCTTACTCTACTGACCCAGTGATTTCAGAAGTGCTTAAATTGTATGATGTTGTGGACAACAATGTAATGAATGCTACACTGAAGGATTAAAGATGCTTGAATTAATCAATGAGGATGTGAGATCTTCGTGTTCAGAGTCTGAAGAAAGAGAATTGCACCTGTTTAGACTACAGAATGCCATGCAAAAGGAAAGTAGCATTGAACCTTATCATCTACTTCACTCACACCTCATGTTACTCACACCGATAAGAATGGAACGAACATGCATTGCCATTTTCCGTCAAGACTTATCCACATTAACGGGAACGTTACTATTGAACTTAGAACAATTAGAACAACAACTTGATAAAGAAAAGGTTCAAAAGGGTAGTTCCAGTGCTGCACTTCAAGTGATCCACAACCAATTTCAGTCATTCATAAGTAGGGAATTCACATCAGATTATGATCAAGACATGACTGAAGTGTCTTTCAAGAAACACACTGGAATGGAAATTAGTGTGTTCTTAGAGACACTTATCCATCTCATGGATAATGTGGAGAAGTATATTGAGGAAGTTACTCAGACATATGAAAAATTGGATGAGTGTCTGGTGCAGTTGAGAGATTGTTGTGATAAGTTGGGTAATGTATCTGTTGAAGAATCGGGTGTTGCTGAATGCAGAATGTCTGAGACAACAAATAATGATGAGTCGGGTAAAACACCAGATGATGGATTAGTTGGCACTGAATATAGAGGCTCAGAGATTGATAAGCTTGACACATCCAGCGGTCCAGTGACTCTTGTTACACATGATGTGGATGCAGATATCAGACCAGAAATTGAGCAGGTGTCATGTAATCAGGTACCCTTTACTGTTCAACATAGTGCATCTGCTAAAGTACTTAAACAAACTGATCATGATGCTGAACATGGCTTTCATAAATGTTCTGTTACTGAGGCTGAGTCTGAGATTAAGTGTTTCAAAACAAAAGATATGGTTGATAAGAAGGCTTTTGATGAACTTTCAAACAAATTCTCAAATCTTGAAAAACATTGCATTTCACTTGAAATCGCGATTCAGAGTAAAGAAGAAAGTTTTCAACTTAACAAACCATGTAAAAAACCGGAACTTCCTGAATTCCGTGAACTTTTTGAAATTAATACTTTGAAAGCTCAGCTTCAAGACAAAGAGTCAACCATTTACAATCTGAAGAAACATATTTCTGTCTTGAATGAGAAAAGTAATTTAGTCATGAATACACAAGACATTGATGCTATTATAACAAGAAATAATGAACTGTCAATTTATGTGGCTAAATTACTTAAGGAAAATGAGTCTTTGAGAAAGCATCACACAGAACTAAGTGACTCTGTCAAAGAAGCTAAAACTAAGTCAATGGAAAAAACAAACTCTTTGATAGAAAAAATTGATGAACTCAAAGCTCAACTTCAGGATAAGAGTTTCGCTATTGTTGCCTTAAAGAATGAGCTTAGGAAAACTGTAGGGAAAAGTGTGAGCACTAAGTTTACAAAACCATCAACCTTGGGGAAACCAGTTTCTCAACCCATTAGAAACCGGTATGCTGTTAGGCAGCCTACTGCGTTTATATCCGAAAGACTAAAATTTTCAAAAACACGGTTTGCCTCCCAAGTTGATGAGAAACAAGTTTTGTCAAAACCAGTCACTTCACCTGTGTTACCTAAGATTCATGCTTCTAGTTCCTCTAAACCTCAACATGCAGCTACTTTTACTCCCAGCACCTCTAGGATTAGTTCGAAAACAGTGTTAAAACCAAGCATTAAAACCCAGAATTCATATGATATGAATGACTTGTGGAAGAACTATTATCTAGAAGAAGCTAGGAAAAAGGCACAGATTCGAAAAGACGAAATTTTAGGTGCAAGACCTAGGGTGATGAATTCTACGAGATTTCAAAGAACTGCTAGTAGTTGTAAACCACTACCTAGGAACACTCAAAAGACTAGGGATTGGCGTACATCTAAGAGTAGTTACGTGCATAAGAATTCTAAGCATGTAGAAAACAAAACTAGAAATTCTGAGTCTTTTCCACATAAGAAACATTTTCCTAATTCACATGCCAAGGTACAATCCACTAAGACTACTAATGTGACTAAGGTTCAACATGTTATGAAGCAAAGCAAACCAAAAACTTCGCCTAGATGGATACCAACTGCTAAATCTTTGGAAACTAGGAACAAGGATAAGTCTTCCACTATGCATAAGAAGCCTTACAATCCTAGACCTTGCCATAAGTGGCTACCGTCTGGTAGAATGTTTAAGGATGCTGGACTTAGGTGGATTCCTACCGGAAAGCTATTTTCTGATGACAAAATCAAGGTTGACCGTGAACCTCCAAAGGGTTTGGATACTAATGTCACTAACCAATATATATGCAATCAAGCTTGTGATGTTAGTGCAGGTAGTCCTTACTCTGTTGCAGATACTTCGATCCTTCAATACATGGACTGGTTTAAAGTATGGATAACACAAGGATTGATATCTCATAATTCACGGGTTCAAGTAACTCAACCTTGATATTCAACCGACTATGACGTCTGTTGACATCAGTTCAGGCCTCGTTCTTCAACACTATGGCGTCTGCAGATAACACAGATAACACTTCAGGCCCCGTTCCTCAAAGAAAAGAAAAGTGTACGCTTCAGTGCGCTTTATCTTCAAAAGAAGAGAAATCTTCATGTGTATGACCATTCTCATCGACATTCTTCATCAACAAGCTTCATGTTTTTCCACGCTCTTTCAACCTTCAAGTGGATCTACGTTCATTGGTGTATATTCTTATTCACTTGTTCAAGTCAAAAAATGGCAACTTCGGATGCAATTTTTGAGGGGGAGAAGAGTGCATATACTACATGTTGATGGATGCTTGAATTATGGTCATATGACTCTCCTTCAACGCCTAATGCTTCACTTACTAAGGATATCTGGGATTCATTGTTTGGGATGTTTGAATATTTGGATGTCATGATATGTTTGATGAGTACTTCCAATCTCTAGTTATTCCTCAAGGCGTTGTTAATGACTTTCATTGTTGTTGCACTCATGAATAATGATCCGCTCTTTGGTACTTCTTTGCCAAATCTTCACGGATTACTATTCATGAATAATGATCCGCTCTTTGGTATCCCTTTGCCAAATCTTCACGGATTATTGTGCACTCTATAAATCAACCACATGAACATTAAGGAAAATGACTACCTCATCCGCTCAAAGATACTATTGGTGAGTCTTTCAGATCAGTCTCTACATGAATACTTTTAGGAAGAAGGCATTAATGTTGAGGTATCATTTGTTCCGGTTCATTCAGTGGATCAATATACATCCGATTGTATGTTTATTCACGTGTTGGGCATTTGACACAAGTTGATTACTTCAGAGTTAATCATTTATGACTTATTTGAGATTGAAGTTGACTTTCACAAAGGCGTGTTCTTATTTGATAACTTGCTCGGGCTTAAGAATTTGAGTTGAAGTCTTGTCTTATCTAGTTACCAGCAGTCGGGGTGGATGGTTGAAGACCTGGTTAACTATCACTTTAAGGAGTTACGTAGTTTTACTCAGTGACACACACAAATGTCGTTGTGGATAATCACAAGAAGTGTTAATGTCTCATACTTTGGTTGAGTATTGAGTACTTAGAGATTTTATTGGAGCGTAAATTCTCGACACCGTTCTTCCATCATTAAGTGCAAGCTTAAGATACAAATGTGGGGAATTCGACTTCAGTTTCAAGTTTGGTATATCATGTTTTCTTCTTCAAGTGGTCACTTCAAATTGTCCACATATGGGTTGATAAAGATAGTCAGAGAGTGTTTCTGTAGCAATTGATTCTCACAGGATTCATTTGGGCTATTTGAGTTCTTCTCACAAGATTTCAAGTTTATGGGTATATTATGTGGCAGGTCTTGGTCACAATCTGTTCTATGTTGGTCAATTCTGTGATTCCGATCTGGAAGTGGTTTTTAGAAAACATACTTGCTTCGTTAGAGAACTTGATGGTGTAGAATTATTAAGAGGTACTCGAGGTTCTAACCTATACACCATCTCTATCGATGATGTGATGAAGTCCTCTCCAATCTGCTTGCTATCAAAGGCTTCTAAAACAAAGTCTTGGTTATGGCATCGTCGTCTCAATCACTTGAACTTCGGCACCATAAACAACCTTTCCAGAAAGGATCTTGTCAGAGGCTTACCCAGATTAAAATATGAAAAAGATCATCTTTGTTCAGCTTGCCAATTGGGTAAAAGCACGAAATATGCCCACAAACCAAAACCCACAAATTCTGTAATGGAAGTTCTTCATACCCTTCATATGGATCTGTGCGGACCAATGAGAGTGCAAACGATAAATGGGAAGAAATACATTCTAGTAGTTGTTGATGACTACTCTCGATTTACTTGGGTAAAGTTTTTGAGGACAAAGGATGAAACTCCAGATGTCATCATCAAACTAATCAAACAGCTTCAGGTTCGACTCAACAATACAGTCAGAATTCTTCGAACAGACAATGGCACAAAGTTTGTCAACAAAGACTTAATTCAGTTTTATGAAAGTGTTGGAATCAGTCATCAAAGAAGTGTTCCACGAACTCCTCAACAGAACGGTGTAGTTGAAAGACGAAATCGAACTCTTGTAGAAGCCGCAAGAACAATGCTCATTTATTCGAAGGTTTCAATGTTTCTATGGGTTGAAGCCATTGCCACTGCATGCTACACCCAAAATCGTTCCCTTATGCACACCTCTCATGGAATAACTCCATATGAACTTGTTCATAAACAAAAACCTGATCTCTCCTACCTTCGTGTGTTTGGAGCTTTGTGCTATCCAACAAATGACAGTCAAGATTTAGGTAAATTAAGAGCAAAGGCAGATATTGGAGTTTTTGTTGGTTATGCACCAAACAAGAAGGGTTACCGAATCTACAACAAGAGAACCCGTAATATCATAGAAACAATTCACGTTACGTTCGATGACCTGACCGGTCAAATGGCTCCTGGACAATCCAGTTCAGGACCCGCACTTCAAAACAGTCCCATTGGTTCATCCCTTGTACCAAATTCTTCTCCAGCAACTCCATATGTACCTCCATCTGAAGATGATTTAAAGAAATTGTTTGATCCTATGTTTGATGAACATTATGAGCCAAGTGCTAATGAACTGTCGATTCCTACAACAGAGGCTGCTCATATCCCTATGAACGAAGTCAATCCTTCAGTCTCAATATCATTAAGTCAAGAAGCGCCTGCTGCTGATCACTCAGTCTCATCAACAAATCATCAATCTTCGAATGTACATCATGGAACTGTTTCTTGCATCTATGATGAAGTTAATCCCTTTGCTACTCCTGAAGATGCTCCATTTGAAAACATATTTGCTCCTGAATCTTCATCAGAACCATCTTCTTCAGGAGACATCGACTCTGCTACTTCAGTCCCTCATCAACTACCACATGAACACCTCAGAAAATGGACTCACGATCATCCATTAGACAACATCATTGGAAATCCCTCTCGTCCAGTATCCACACGGAAAACAACTTGCAACCGATGCCTTATGGTGCTTCTTCAACTCCGTACTCTCTAAGATCGAACCAAAAGATGTTAAAACAGCCATGAATGAAAATAGGTGGTTCAATGCCATGCAAGAAAAAATTCATGAGTTTGATCGACTTGATGTATGGGAGTTAGTACCTGCTCCAGATTGTGCTATGATTATTGCTCTAAAATGGATCTTCAAAGTGAAACTTGATGAGCATGGTGATGTGTTGAAGAACAAGGCTCGATTAGTTGCTAAAGGATACCGTCAAGAGGAGGGTATTGACTTTGAAGAATCTTTTGCTTCAGTTGCTCGAATCGAGGCAATCAGAATCTTTTTGGCTAAATGCTGCTAGTAAGAACATGGTAGTCTATCAGATGGATGTAAAGACGGCATTTCTGAACGGAGATCTTAAAGAAGTTGTCTACGTCAGCCAACAGGAAGGATTTGTGAATCAAGAGCATCCTACTCACGTTTATCGTTTGAAGAAGGATCTTTACGGTTTAAAGCAAGCTCCAAGGGCATGGTATGATACGCTATCAAAGTTTCTTCTATCTACCGGATTCAGCAAAGGAGTAGTTGATCCAACATTGTTCACAAGGAAGTCAGGCAAACATTTAATCCATGTTCAAATTTATGTTGATGATATCATCTTTGCCTCGACTGACCCTAATGAGTGTGACCGTTTTTCAAATGAAATGAGTTCAAAATTTCAAATGTCAATGATGGGACAAATGTCATTTTTCTTGGGATTACAAATTTCACAAAGTCCCGGAGGCATTTTCATAAATCAATCTAAATATGCAACTGAGATCTTAAAGAAATTTGGATTTGATTCAAGTGACCCTGTTGACACTCCCATGATTGATCGAACCAAACTAGATGAGGACCACTCAGGGATCATGATTGACCAAACGAAATATCGTAGTATGATTGGATCCCTAATGTACCTCACAGCTAGTAGACCAGACATCTTGTTCGCTGTTTGCATGTGTGCTAGATACCAGGCTAAGCCTACTAAAAAGCACCTTGAAGCAGTTAAACGGGTCTTTCGGTATCTCCAAGGAACCATCAATATGGGACTTTGGTACCCGAAGGACACCGGTATGTCACTAACAGCCTATGCAGATGCTGATCATGCAGGATGTCAAGATACTCGTCGAAGTACGTCTGGAGGTGCTCAGTTTTTGGGTGACAAGCTTGTGAGCTGGTCTTCAAAGAAGCAAATGAGTACTTCTATTTCCTCTACAGAGGCAGAATACATAGCCATGTCATCGTGTTGTGCTCAAATCCTTTGGATGAGATCTTAATTAACTGACTATGGCTTTGTATTCAACAAAATCCCTCTGTACTGTGATAATAAAAGTGTTATTGCTCTTTCATGCAATAACGTTCAACACTCAAGAGCTAAGCATATCGACATTCGACATCATTTCATCAGGGAACAAGTGGAAAAAGGTGTGGTGGAACTCTATTTTGTGAGGTCTGAATTTCAGTTAGCAGACATCTTCACCAAAGCTCTTCCAAGAGAACGTTTTGAGTTCATACTTCCACGACTAGGCTTGAAAAGCCTTCAACCAGAAACACTCAAACGTCTTCAGGAGGAAGACGAGGAGTAAAGGTCTATGCTCATCTATCTCTTGTATATATTTATTCGAAAAACAAAATACAAAATTATAAAACCTTCAAAAAATCAAATAGAAAAATATAAAACTTTCAAAATCCATAAAAATTTGAAAAATTCGAAAAATCTTCAAAAAATATTGTCATTTTGTCATGTTTTTCTCGATTCGATAATATCTACGGTCTTTGTGTTGTCATTCAAAGAATGACACGGGACTTTAGATATTGTTCGAATTTTTATTTAAAAAAAAATCAAAAAATTAAAAAAATCAAAAAATATTTTTGGGAGAAAGAGAATAAGTTGGTTTATTGTCATTTCAGGCAGTAACCCGCTTTTCAAAGAAAGAACAGAGCCATGCTTTACCATGTTTTCAAATTCCATGCTCTGATTCTATAAACATTTATCTGCTGAAAACTAACTGCTTTGAAAAATAACTCGGTCTCTATTTTTGATAATCATCAGGACTTATTTGTCAAAATCTTTATCTCTCAATCAACAACCTATGTCATTGATTGAGGGGGAGAATGATTTCAATTAAATTAAAAAGTTATTTGGCATTAAATTGTTTTCAAAAGATGTACATGCATGTTTCATCAATGGAGTTTTAAAGTCTAAAAATCCGATCCTTATCAGTTAAAACGCTTTCATAATCAAGTCACAATTCCCCTTAAAATCTTTCAAAATCAATTTAAATCAATAAGAGATCACAAATCTCAAATGATTTGATAATTGTGATCGGGGGAGAATGTGTGATTTAAATTGGATTTAAACTGATAATTCGGTAAATGGTTTTATAAGGATGTACATGCTATCCTTCCCACATGTGACAAACGATTTCAAATTTTCCATGCACATGTTGAGGGGGAGCATCTATCTTAAACCTATAATTTGAAACGTGATCATTTATCTCAATGTGCAGGTTCCCTCTAGTATGTGCAAAACTCTTTCCAAACCTCGAGGCACATATTGAGGGGGAGCAAACTTATGGAAACCTCATCCTTCCCGGAAATGCTTTATCTACTTGATTTGATCAAGGAAGTGATGGTGATATCTTTTAGAAAATGGTAATCAAAGAAGTAATTTCTTCCTCTTGCCTCCGTGTGCAAAACGATTTCAAACAATTCATGCACATGTTGAGGGGGAGCACTTATTCTAAAAATATCAAAAACAATTCAGGTACAAAATGTTTTGATAATATATCACAAGTATCTGGATTGATTTTCAAATGGTTTTCAATTGGTTCCAATGGCAGATGAACAATACCAAATAGACCGACCAACTTTACTTTATGTACGGTGATATAAGGATGATAAGGTTAGGTATGTGTTCCCATGATCCGGCAGAACCGGAGGGATCTACCCAGGGACTATCCACTAGTTAGTGTAGAGTTCTTAGGTATGATGATAAAAGGAGAAAAATGAGATATGGGAAGAGTGCGGACTGAGACTGAGCTAGTACTGAAATAAACCCAACAAGGTTCTAGCTATGAAGTCTCGGTAAGCACTGAAGGGGTTGAAGAATTAAAAAGAATTGAATGAGAAAAGGGTGTAAACAAATAGCCCTCCATATATTCAACCTTAGGGCAGAAACCGGGTTCAATTCATATGCTACTGATGGTAACATCGGTATTGAAGACAAGACGTCATGGACCCAGTGACGCACTGCACTTCAACTTTCCAAACCACTCAAGTTCCTCTTAAAAGGACTTGTTTCATTCTCACGGGGAACCAACATTATCTATCGACTTTCTCTTAGAGATCGTTGATATTGAAAAAGGAGACCCTCTCCCTAGTCTCCGGCACAGGATCCAAATATGCACAAAATTGAGTCTAGAGCCACGAGATCATCAATAAATCTCATTAGGACACTTTCAATGAAGACTCTCTGTTTCACACAATGTGGAAAGAGAGTGTAACACCCCGACCCGACAAGAGTAAAGATATCACAATACGGTTTCATATCAGAACTTTAATAACTAAACAATAGCGGAAACCTTTACAAAATATGCAAAAAGAAAACATAAATAGCTAAAACTTCAAAATAAATCTAAGATCTCTATGGTAAAGTCTTGCTCTCAGCTCTACTCTCAAACCCAGATCAGCTATCCCACAAGCTCATCTTGAATGCTTAATACCTGCCGCAGGAAAAGAAAAGTGCGGCTGAGCTTACAAAGCCCAGTGAACGGATATAACGAAACAAAAACTAAAACAGAACAAATATACAAATACTAAATCAAAATGAAATAATGACGAAGGATCTTTTAGAATTCTGCGGAAGCACAAATATACAGAAATCCAAACAACCACATAACAGTTTAGACATCACATAGCACATCAATGACACAAACACAAACGTATCAGATACGACCAAACACATTTCATATCAAGAATAACAGATTTACGTATAAGCCAAACGGAAAGTCTAAAAACTAACGGAAACAGTTATAGAATTTAAACATGGCATTCTTACAAATCAATAAATCAACATATAATACACTTAATACAATATATATATATATATATATATAGCAGCAGAAATAGCAAACAGGTCAATGGCAGACAAAATAGTTAAACCAGTTCTCATATTAAATCTTAACTTTAACAGAATTAAACATGGCAGGTCACATATGCAGATAATTAACCTTCAAAATACTCAAGTATACACTAGCACATTCATCTCACAGATCAAAGCATTCACGTAACGATAACAAATCATAATATCAGATATACGAATCATATCTCAACATATTAATCTTATCCTAGCATGGCAACTAAAAATCACTTAAACAAATATGTCATAAGCACATTCACAAACATATCATATCAGAAATATCTTTCTTCTTCAAAAGTAACTTCATAAAATAAATGTACATATATGGAGTAGCTAGCTCCCAGAATTTTGTGAAGACGCGTATTGCACACGACATCATTCACCAGATAACATATCGAATAACAGATCAGATCTAGGATGCATCCATACGCCCCTTCCTACATATTCAAAAATATGCTTCACCATCCAGAGACGTGGCAGAACATCACTCTACTGCCCTAGAGTCATATCAGAGGTGCATCACTGATACGGACATGGAACCCCCATGACTAGTTAAATATTCGGTTATTATCAACCAACTTATGTCAAACAGATTTCAAATATGGCACAGGTCAAAACCACACACAAGGTCACAGAATCATATCAGACAGTTCATATCATAAGGTTCATATTCAGATATTCAGAAATCATAAGTTCATATCATAGTGGCATATCATATATTCATAAACAGAAGTTCATAACCAGAGATTTATAATCATAAGTTCATAATCCAATATAGCAGGGCTCAACAAATGTATATAACAAAGTCTTCCTAATATAAGTTCACATTAGATATTGCATAGTTTACTAGAACCTTCATTCAGATAAGTAACAGACCAAACATTCAGAAAAGGGTTCATAGCAATGGCACTGGGAATCCTAATAAACATAAGAGAACATGATGAAGAAGGAAAACATAAGGGACCTTTACTGAAAAGGTCAGAACTCATGTACGTTAACATAAGTGTCTTAAAGTAAGACAGAATATCCGTACCTTAAAGCAAATGAGAAGAAAACAAACGAATGAACGAATACGAAGATGTGACGTCGCGTCTCCTCCAACGAATCTACACGGATTATGATTTATTTAATACTTATTAGTATAACGGATTAATCTCATTAATACTTTTAGGATTGTCAGATTATTAATTAGCCATACGTATGGGTTTAATATGATAAATATCTTCTTTAAGAGCTTATATGATCATTATTCATAGCACAGGGTTTACAAATGTCAAAGACGGATTTTTAAGACTCTCTTTCAAAGTAGTTTACATAATTTATAACTCACATGAAATAACGAAATTACACAATTAACTTTTAACCTTTAATCAACTTCCCATTTAGTTCTAGGGTTTCCATACCTTCAATATTACTTATTACGCATTCAATTAACATGTTACTCCTTTTAATGACTTCCACTTTGACCTATAACGTATATGGAAACAAACCGAAGTTACCTCAAAACTCATGCATGTCCTTACGAAATTCATTTACACATGTTGACCCATAATTACCCAAAATTTCATGTTGCACCTTTAACATATTTAATTATACGATCTAACCTCCTATTTTCATATTTTACACTTTTTGCCCAAAGGTTTTAGAATTTACAAAACATACCCTTTTAGTTAAATAAAATTCGAATAGCCCTCTAAATATCCAAAATCACACGTTTAACCCCCACACTTATTTTATACGTTTAGTACATGTCTTTTACTGTTTTTCAAAAATAACCTTTAAGTTTCAATAATTACAAAATCGACCCAAACCTTTTTATTTAGAACCGATTAAGTATAATTTCAAAAGCAAGCCCTAAACCTAAGTTACACCAATCATTAGCTCCTCATTAATACTTCATTAATTACCTTCCATGATTATAAGGAAACCCTAGTTTATACAAAACCCTAATCGCCCCTTTTAAAAACCTTTCCTTTTTATGCTTTTCGAATCAAGAAAAACCCAAGACAATCCACACAAGCTTCGAATTCATGATTAAGCATTTTATTCAGGTCTTATAACATGTAATAGCTTCTGTAAAAATAGATTCATGATCTCTAAAAATATTATAAGCTCATTCGTTAATTAATATACGATTTTAGGGTTTTAGGTTTCAAATAATTTCATACGACATATAAATCATGCATGGCTAATTTTTATGTGTTATACACGAATTATAGGACTGAATTCAACATTAGGAACATACCCTTGATGAGCTTGGATCGTTAGAACAAAAGAAGCACAAAACCTCTCTTTGTCGAAACCCTAATCTTCTCAAAAACTCACAACGATTACCACAGCAACTCTGGAACTCAAACACTATTTTTCCCACCTTTTATACCTTGAATCTCGTCCAAGAAAAATGGTCTCAAGCTCTGGAAACTAGAATTCGATTTGTGAGGGGTTTTTAGGTCGGTTTTAGGGTTATCGGCAATAATGGATTATAGGAACCGAATATTTGTATATATACTTGAGCTATTATTTTTCTTGTGGGCTTTATAATACATTGGACTTAAAATAAATGGTCTTTTAATAATATAAATTATATTGGGCTTTAATTTAGTTTTATTTCTTTTATAAAGTTAATTAAATATATTCGGTAATTATAAAAATACAAAAGTAATTTTTATAAAATCATAAACTATAAAAATTACCTTTACAAAGTGTTTAATATTTATTTAGGTCATGTGGGATATTTCTTAAAATTCTCTGAATTTACATAGCTTACTTGGTATTCTTTTTAATTAATTTCTCATACTTTTGATTGTAGGGGTATTTTGGTCTTTTTGTGAATTTTAGAAATTCAGGTATTACAATTCTTCCCCTCTAAAAGAAAATTTCGTCCCCGAAATTGGACAAGGCAGAACAGAACAGAGAACGAATCAGATTTCAGAATTCCTAGGAATATAACGAACATAAATCTTATCTCGGAACAAATGAATTTCTTATCAGAATATTCAATCTCATACTTATTCAGAAATCAAATAAATAGTCAAATACTTATAATAGATAATTATATACTCTTTAGAATAATGGCGGAGAACAGATGAGACGCAGAAAATCAAACGACAATTTCTAACTTATTCAGGTATCTAATGATGAGGACATCATATGCATAGACGAAATAAATCCTATCGGCCTCAATATTCGCAGAAATATGGGGAGACATATAAGGTTAAGGTGGTCATAGTAATCTATAGGTTCGTACGGATCATAACAACTTCGGATTCCAAGCGTACAAAACTTATACGAAACAGATATCGATGAAAATCTCACAAATAGGTACAAAATTCAAACGAACATGAGAAACACCAAATAACAGATACCAATCAAAGTCTCTACACACATCAATCACAGGCATTTCCCAGACGTCGTATACCTTCAATAAGTTCAGATTATGTGATCTCAGTATTATTACGTTGATCAGGCGTCATAATACTTGCATCACATAACAAGTTCTTATTGTCATTATATTCGGTCTCAGGTCATGACAAAACACATAACTAAAATCTAAACGAAACATACCACATACAGATAATACACAGATAGCAAGTAACATATTATAACAAACCAGATACACATTAGTATACCATCATGATGGCCATACTACATCTAAGCGGTAATCAAACAACAACACTAAGAGAATAAATAGCAGACGAAACCTATGAGGACTAACGGAAACTTAGCGAATCTATTAGAAAGAAACAATAACAGACAGAAATTATACTTTCAAAATTTTGTCTTATTTCCATTAATCAAACAAAATTTGCAGAATCGTCTACAGATGAACTTCCAAAACAAAACTTAAAAATCCCAGATTCAAACGTCAAATGAAAACAAAGAACCTAACTCAGAATCAAATGCCAGAAATTCTCAATAAGAGGGTAACAAATCAGAAACGAAACTCCTATTCTTGTGTCGGATTGAACCTACTAGTAGCCGTAGACTCCGATTCCGACTCCACCTCGTACTCTTCCTTGGGTTCCTCTTCTTCCTCCTCCTCCTCGCTTATCCATCCGTTCTTGTTTCCTTCAGGCTGTGGTAGTATGCGATTAGCAAAACCACCTTTACGCTTCCTCTCTTCCTCCTCCGGCACACGATCCACAAAGGCATACAGATCGCGACTCTCAACTCGTCCTACCCCTTCATCCTCAACGAACTTGGGACACCTATCATGATATGTAGTAGTGAAACCTTCGTTGTCCACCACCTTAGTTTCATATTCTTCCACCACCTCTCCATCAATGGTCCTCAAGGTCAACTTCTCCTCGATGGTACATGGCCACATATTGGCCGGAACTTTTATCCTCTTATTAGTCCTCTTCACTTTACCATACCTCGTGCAGCCCTTAGCAATGATAACGGCCCACTTCGTCTTCTCCTTATGTTGCCTAGCCGGTCCTCGATTACTCCTATCAGATGAACTAGCGCGACGGGGAATAACCATCTAAAAGAAATTCCAACTATCAGCAAAACTTAAATACGATAGGGTACGCAAAGAAGTACGCAGAAAGGAAAATCCTAAATCTACCCACTTCTCACAGGTCATAGCCTAAGCTCTAAGGGTCCTAAAACCTAGAGCTCTGATACCATAAATTGTAACACCCCGACCCGACAAGAGTAAAGATATCACAATACGGTTTCATATCAGAACTTTAATAACTAAACAATAGCGGAAACCTTTACAAAATATGCAAAAAGAAAACATAAATAGCTAAAACTTCAAAATAAATCTAAGATCTCTATGGTAAAGTCTTGCTCTCAGCTCTACTCTCAAACCCAGATCAGCTATCCCATAAGCTCATCTTGAATGCTTAATACCTGCCGCAGGAAAAGAAAAGTGCGGCTGAGCTTACAAAGCCCAGTGAACGGATATAACGAAACAAAAACTAAAACAGAACAAATATACAAATACTAAATCAAAATGAAATAATGACGAAGGATCTTTTAGAATTCTGCGGAAGCACAAATATACAGAAATCCAAACAACCACATAACAATTTAGACATCACATAGCACATCAATGACACAAACACAAACGTATCAGATACGACCAAACACATTTCATATCAAGAATAACAGATTTACGTATAAGCCAAACGGAAAGTCTAAAAACTAACGGAAACAGTTATAGAATTTAAACATGGCATTCTTACAAATCAATAAATCAACATATAATACACTTAATACAATATATATATATATATATATATATATATATATAGCAGCAGAAATAGCAAACAGGTCAATGGCAGACAAAATAGTTAAACCAGTTCTCATATTAAATCTTAACTTTAACAGAATTAAACATGGCAGGTCACATATGCAGATAATTAACCTTCAAAATACTCAAGTATACACTAGCACATTCATCTCACAGATCAAAGCATTCACGTAACGATAACAAATCATAATATCAGATATACGAATCATATCTCAACATATTAATCTTATCCTAGCATGGCAACTAAAAATCACTTAAACAAATATGTCATAAGCACATTCACAAACATATCATATCAGAAATATCTTTCTTCTTCAAAAGTAACTTCATAAAATAAATGTACATATATGGAGTAGCTAGCTCCCAGAATTTTGTGAAGACGCGTATTGCACACGACATCATTCACCAGATAACATATCGAATAACAGATCAGATCTAGGATGCATCCATACGCCCCTTCCTACATATTCAAAAATATGCTTCACCATCCAGAGACGTGGCAGAACATCACTCTACTGCCCTAGAGTCATATCAGAGGTGCATCACTGATACGGACATGGAACCCCCATGACTAGTTAAATATTCGGTTATTATCAACCAACTTATGTCAAACAGATTTCAAATACGGCACAGGTCAAAACCACACACAAGGTCACAGAATCATATTAGACAGTTCATATCATAAGGTTCATATTCAGATATTCAGAAATCATAAGTTCATATCATAGTGGCATATCATATATTCATAAACAGAAGTTCATAACCAGAGATTTATAATCATAAGTTCATAATCCAATATAGCAGGGCTCAACAAATGTATATAACAAAGTCTTCCTAATATAAGTTCACATTAGATATTGCATAGTTTACTAGAACCTTCATTCAGATAAGTAACAGACCAAACATTCAGAAAAGGGTTCATAGCAATGGCATTGGGAATCCTAATAAACATAAGAGAACATGATGAAGAAGGAAAACATAAGGGACCTTTACTGAAAAGGTCAGAACTCATGTACGTTAACATAAGTGTCTTAAAGTAAGACAGAATATCCGTACCTTAAAGCAAATGAGAAGAAAACAAACGAATGAACGAATACGAAGATGTGACGTCGCGTCTCCTCCAACGAATCTACACGGATTATGATTTATTTAATACTTATTAGTATAACGGATTAATCTCATTAATACTTTTAGGGTTGTCAGATTATTAATTAGCCATACGTATGGGTTTAATATGATAAATATCTTCTTTAAGAGCTTATATGATCATTATTCATAGCACAGGGTTTACAAATGTCAAAGACGGATTTTTAAGACTCTCTTTCAAAGTAGTTTACATAATTTATAACTCACATGAAATAACGAAATTACACAATTAACTTTTAACCTTTAATCAACTTCCCATTTAGTTCTAGGGTTTCCATACCTTCAATATTACTTATTACGCATTCAATTAACATGTTACTCCTTTTAATGACTTCCACTTTGACCTAGAACGTATATGGAAACAAACCGAAGTTACCTCAAAACTCATGCATGTCCTTACGAAATTCATTTACACATGTTGACCCATAATTACCCAAAATTTCATGTTGCACCTTTAACATATTTAATTATACGATCTAACCTCCTATTTTCATATTTTACACTTTTTGCCCAAAGGTTTTAGAATTTACAAAACATACCCTTTTAGTTAAATAAAATTCGAATAGCCCTCTAAATATCCAAAATCACACGTTTAACCCCCACACTTATTTTATACGTTTAGTACATGTCTTTTACTGTTTTTCAAAAATAACCTTTAAGTTTCAATAATTACAAAATCGACCCAAACCTTTTTATTTAGAACCGATTAAGTATAATTTCAAAAGCAAGCCCTAAACCTAAGTTACACCAATCATTAGCTCCTCATTAATACTTCATTAATTACCTTCCATGATTATAAGGAAACCCTATTTTATACAAAACCCTAATCGCCCCTTTTAAAAACCTTTCCTTTTTATGCTTTTCGAATCAAGAAAAACCCAAGACAATCCACACAAGCTTCGAATTCATGATTAAGCATTTTATTCAGGTCTTATAACATGTAATAGCTTCTGTAAAAATAGATTCATGATCTCTAAAAATATTATAAGCTCATTCGTTAATTAATATACGATTTTAGGGTTTTAGGTTTCAAATAATTTCATACGACATATAAATCATGCATGGCTAATTTTTATGTGTTATACACGACTTATAGGACTGAATTCAACATTAGGAACATACCCTTGATGAGCTTGGATCGTTAGAACAAAAGAAGCACAAAACCTCTCTTTGTCGAAACCCTAATCTTCTCAAAAACTCACAACGATTACCACAGCAACTCTGGAACTCAAACACTATTTTCCCCACCTTTTATACCTTGAATCTCGTCCAAGAAAAATGGTCTCAAGCTCTGGAAACTAGAATTCGATTTGTGAGGGGTTTTTAGGTCGGTTTTAGGGTTATCGGCAATAATGGATTATAGGAACCGAATATTTGTATATATACTTGAGCTATTATTTTTCTTGTGGGCTTTATAATACATTGGACTTAAAATAAATGGTCTTTTAATAATATAAATTATATTGGGCTTTAATTTAGTTTTATTTCTTTTATAAAGTTAATTAAATATATTCGGTAATTATAAAAATACAAAAGTAATTTTTATAAAATCATAAACTATAAAAATTACCTTTACAAAGTGTTTAATATTTATTTAGGTCATGTGGGATATTTCTTAAAATTCTCTGAATTTACATAGCTTACTTGGTATTCTTTTTAATTAATTTCTCATACTTTTGATTGTAGGGGTATTTTGGTCTTTTTGTGAATTTTAGAAATTCAGGTATTACAGAGAGATTATATCTTGAGTCCTACGCATTATCCTTGTGGTATTGCCAGAACATCTGAGTGATGTGTAAACATATTCACAATGAAGATGGAAAACCTTCTGGAGCCAACATCAAACAAGCTCCTGGTAGGTGGCAGGTGAGATCTATTATATAGATCAACCATGTGACAACTGAACAGAAACAATGGGGCGATTCAATCTCTTGAATCAATCCTGGTTCAGGTTATGGATTGACGGATACCTTTGAAAAACCGGTCTTTGTGATTAATAACTCTTTTCTTTAGCACATCGACCGTGTACTAATTTTTCAAATCAAAAGGTGTTTTTATGATTGATAATTGATTTTCAATAAAACCTTCGTTGTATTGCAAAAACAATTTCTATTGAGCAATACACGATTGTTTTTTCAAATCTCTTTTCATCAATCAGTGGACTTAAATTCGCTGGTTCACTCACTCCGTGTTGTCTTCTTTGAGACGTTCCGGTTTGAGAACAGCTAGAGCAGCTGCGAAACCCTGTCAAGGAAATTCTTCGGAATTATACCTGATCACAGGCAGTACATGTACTGATCAACGGGGAACCGTGGGCCGTGTACCTCAATTCAACTAAAGTGGTCAAAGACACTTTTGTACGCTTTATTGCTAACCGTTGTATGCAGGTACGCCCGACGTTTGCAGCTGATCAGAATGAAGCGGTCAATCCATAGCCGCATGCTCACACAATACATTCATCTCTCAAGAAATCATGATAAGTGCATCAATGACTCTGATATTTTCACTCCATTCTTCTGCTACGCTGCTGCCAATATCATGAATCATCGAAAGCTTCTGTTACTCTGATGAGAAGATATCATGATCCAGAATGTGAGCATGTCGGTCCGAATGTCACAACATCACAAAATTCCAACACCACAATGAATGTCTCAGAGATTTTTGATAGCTGATGATCTCAAAAGCTGGCTCAAAATTATTATCACGTGGATCAGTAAAAGACCTCCACTTGGATTAATCAAACATGCAATGAGAAGAATCAATGACTACGAGCTTCGGAGCAAAGTACTACATCAAGAATGCAAGAACAATTTTTTATGTAATATCTGTTTGTATTCTATGTAATTTTAGTACATGATTTAGGTGACCTCCCTTAGGGGGAGATTGTTAGGAATTAGAAATTCCATGTATTAAAGAGTCGGTCACCTCAAGTATATGTAATCGTTAGAAAGCTCGTAGTCGTAGTTATTTTAAGTTAAGTAGTATTTAGTTAAGTAACACCGTGGAGGACGGACGGGTCTTTACCCACTGTATGCCTGATCCACAGCCCGTTGTGTGGCGTTTTATGTAAGACTATAAATACTCTCTACCTCCCAAGGTAGAGAGTTGGAGCTCATAATAATATCTTTCACTTTCTCTCACTAAGTTCCCTAAACCTCTAACTTTCTCTCTCTAGAATTCCATTTATACGCCAACTTGGTGTTTTGGTTTGATGTGTAAGTGAAATCCAATATCTTACAGACCACAACATTCAAGGGAAAGTCGTATCATTTCGTCTTTCGTGGTTTGTTTGGTGTAATGCGTCTACATACGTGAGAAGATCTTGTTTATTTCTGGCATGTTACCCTCGAACGGATCTTCCGCAAATAGTCAGATTTTCTTTGTGTGGTTTACTGCTCTTCTACAAATTCCGCTGCATACTGAAACCTTCAAAAGTTAGAGGAAATGTAGACTTCATCAAAGTTTCAAATCTGCTAAAGACAGTTGTCAGTTTGGGGGAAGCTGATTCTTAAACTTCTTCAACATGGCTTCTGAGTATAACAGCTTAGAACCCGGTCACAACCGTTTAAACTTCCCTCAAACCCCATCATCAGCTGAACAAAGCCCCCAGCTCACTCGTCAACAAATGGAAAGGTTATTTTCTCCGCTGTTCAGTGACGATATTGATGAACGTGCTCCAGGTGTATCCGCTGTTTCCGCTGCTCAACCTGATAATACTCTTATACCTGATACACCTGCTACAACAACTACTATTGAAGAAGCACCACCAGTTGACTCCACCACAACAGTTGAACAAACCGCTTCCAACAATGATGAACCAGCTGATGATATTCTGAATGAAGTACCCCCACCTGCAGATTTTGATCCAAATGCGTTCTTTAACCCGTTTGCTAATGACACTGCTGCACCTGATGTCGCGGAATCATCAACAAACCATTTGAATCCTCAGAATCTGCACAATGTATACCAACATCAACCCTCTACACATCGTTGGACAAAAGACCATCCTCTGGCAAATATTATTGGCAACCCAAATCAACCAGTCGTTACGAGACAACGTCTTCACACAGATGGCGAACATTGCATTTATGCACTCACTGTCTGCCAATCTGAGCCTAAAAACATTAAAGACGCAATGACAAAAGACAACTGGATTGAATCCATGCAAGAAGAACTCAACCAATTCAAACGTCTTGAAGTATGGGAACTGGTTGAAAGACCAACAAGGGTCTACGTCATTGGTCTCAAATGGATTTGGAAAAACAAATTGGATGCTGAAGGGAACGTCATCCGCAACAAGTCACGTCTAGTTGCTAAGGGTTATCGTCAGGAAGAGGGAATAAACTTTGAAGAATCTTTTGCTCCGGTTGCTCGTCTTGAGGCTGTTCGGATATTTCTCGCGTTCGCGGCTCATATGAATATGACGGTCTTTCAGATGGATGTCAAAACTGCGTTTCTCAACGGACAACTGAAAGAAACGGTTTATGTCAGCCAACCAGAAGGATTCGTTGATCCTGAGTTCCCGAACCATGTCTACAAACTGAACAAAGCTCTTTATGGTCTCAAACAAGCCCCTCGGGCATGGTACGATAAGCTATCATCTTTCCTCATTGCTAATAATTTCACCATAAGGTTCGGTTGACCCAACTCTTTTTATACAATATCACGGGGCACATATCTTAATTGTTCAAATTTATGTGGATGACATCATTTTTGGGTCTACACATAAAAAGTTTTCAATCGCTTTTGCAAAACTAATGAAGAAAAATTTTGAAATGTCCATGATGGGTGAACTCACGTTCTTTCTAGGACTGCAAGTTCATCAATCACCCCGTGGTATTTTCTTGAGTCAGTCCAAATATGCCCTTGAATTATTAAACAAATTTGGAATGAAAACCTGTGACACTTATGCCACACCAATGACTCATACCAAGAAGCTAGATGCTGACTTAAATGGGAAATTAGTGGACCCTACAAAATACCGTAGTATTATTGGGTCTCTAATGTACCTAACAGCTAGCAGGCCTGATATTGTCTTTGCCGTTTATTTATGCTCCCGTTATCAGTCGCGACCAACTGAAACCCACCTCTCGGAGGCTAAAAGAATCCTCCGATACATCAAGGGAACCATTAACTTGGGGATCTGGTATCCGAAGGATTCTGGTTTTGAACTAATCGCTTTTTCAGACGCTGACCACGCAGGATGCTTAGACTCAAGGAAAAGTACTTCAGGAGCACTACAATTTCTTAGTGATAAACTGGTGTCCTGGCAATCAAAGAAGCAGGATTGTACATCGCTGTCATCAACCGAAGCAGAATATGTAGCCATGTCCGCGTGTTGTGCTCAAGTCATCTGGATGAGAACACAACTCAAAGACTATGGTTACGTATTTGACAGAATCCCGATGTATTGCGACAATCGGAGTGCCATTGCGATCTCGTGCAACTCAGTTCAGCATTCGAAATCAAAGCACATCGATCTTCGCTATCATTTCATCAAGGACCACGTGGAACAGGGTATAGTTGAATTATACTTTGTGGGTACAGAATACCAATTGGCAGATCTTCTCACCAAAGCCTTGCCTCCCGCTAGGTTTAATGAGTTGGTCCACCGGATTGGTATGAGGTGTTTGACTCAAAAGGAATTGGATGACCTCCTAAAACAGTCTTAAAAACCTGTCAAACACCAAAACATCTTTTGTAAATAATTTTTCAAAAACAAAATACAAAAATATAAAACTTGATAAAACAACAAAAATATTCTTCTAATCTAATTTTCTTTCAACATGGCAAGTACATTTCTTCCTTCAACACTATAATCTTTCAAAATTCAGTATTTTTCCGATCAAGTGTTGAGGGGGAGAAAATAAATCACTTAACTGTTTCAAAACATCTGTGTACTTGCATGTTATCATATCCCGGTTGTTTCTTTTATCAATGGTGGTAAAGTTTCTGGTTCAATGACACTCCTCGGACTAAAATTTATAACCTTTCATCATTTTCTTAAGTCAAGGGGAAGTGTCGTCAAAGTTATTTCTTAAAATCTTTGTTTGATAACTAAAACGGAAGTTAAATGGCTTTGTATGAAAATGGAAAAGGTGGAGGGACCAAAACTGCCAAAAGTTTAAAGTTATTTTTAATAAAAAGACTCCACCTAACATATTCATCACATTTATTACTCATAAACCTAACCAATCCTACGCACGAAATTCGTTCTTCAAATCTGTGTTTCTGATCATCAATTTGTAAGTTGTTTCATGATCTTAACATGTTTACAAACATAGGTTTTGATTTTTACACGAATCCAACGGTCAAATTTTTGTCTATGATTGTTTTTGTGTTCTACGCATAAGCGTAAGAACTCATAATCAAGAATGGGTGTTTGTGGTTAAAAGGATTGTGTCAAAACATGTCTTTAACATCAATGACACTAAGTTTATCCTCTAAATCCACCCAGAAACACGAATTGAAGGTTTTTCAAAATTAGGGTTCTTAAGTCGAATTGGGTGTTTTCAAATGTGAAGGTTTTTGGTAAAAAAGATTGTTGTGAATTGTTTATATCATGTTGAATCAATGTTATCCAGGCCCTATAACAACCCAGAAACGCTAATTAAGTCAGAATTAGAAATTAGGGTTTAATGTTCTTAAGTTTGGGTATTTTTGATTCACCACGAATTGAGTGTTAAAACTTGGTTATTAGACTCTCATAACATCTAAGACCTACCAGAAATCGTTTGGTGCATAACCTATGGCTAGAAATCATATGCGTAAGTCTTAAACTCTAGGGTTTTTGACCTACGCGTATGACTTTCTATGCGTAAAATGTTTAACAAGCTTTCAAGCCATAATCTGTTCTTGAATGAATATATGTGTTAAGATTGATGATATGATGATTTTATTTCAGGCTTGCTACTCGTGCAACTCAGAATTAAGGTTCTTTATACGCCTACGCATAAGCTCTACGCATAAGGTCCCCTTTTCCTACGCGTAACATTTCTTACGCGTAAGTTAGGATCCTACGCATAAGCTTTCATCTACGCGTATATCACTTCTGTTTACGCGTAACTTTGCCAAATCTACGCCTAAGCCTTGATTGACCTTCATTATGAATTGTTACGTGTACAAACTTGTTAATAAACAAATCATATCGTCACGAAACCAATAATGTCACTAATAAACTTAATCGTTTAATATGTTGTGTTAAATATGTGATGAGTGTCTAAATACTCATCATTTTTGTACCATTTAAACTGCAAAAACATCTGAAAACACTCAGAAATGCATCAAAATGATAAAAATATCACAAATAAGTGTTTTATGTGTTTTAAATGCAAAAATATCAAAATCTGGTGAAAAACGTATCAAATTTGCATAATTGGCAGTTTTAGTTCCCCAAGTTTCAAAAGTTGTCAAAAACAGTCCCTGGTAAATCTAAATAAAGAGAAATGTTATTCAAGGTCCCTGAAATATTCTAATTTGTCAAAAATGGTCCTTGAATAAATCTTTTGTAAAATGGCAGAAAAGGTCCCTGAACTTTGAAATTTGGCAAGTTTAGTCCCTGGAAAATTTGAAATTGTCAAAACAAGTCCTTGTACTTTTGAAGGTTGTCAGTTTTAGTCCTTGTAACAACTTTTGAATAATGGCAGAATTAGTCCTTCAAGAATGGAGAAATTACAAAAGTGGTCCTTGTATTCTAAGCCTAAACCAAATGGACCCTTTACCTATTTTTGACCCTGCCAACACCCTTGTGACCCTTTCCCTGTTTTTGACCCCTTGGTCAAACTCAAGTCAAACAAGCAAAACAGGTTTCCCTCCCTGTTGGTTTTCTCCCCCACCAAGTTGCCTGCAACTCCCTGCTAACACACTACCCCCCTCACCTTTTACCCTTTTCTCTTCCACACTCAACCCACCTCATCATGACACCTCTCACCCTCCCTAGCTACAATTTCAGAAGCCCCAAAGGTCAAATATAGGTTTCCCGCCAAAACCATCAAATGGCTAAACTGCACCTAAAGTTATCCAAATGATCTGGAATCAAGTGGGATCCTCTCAGAAACACGTGGCAAGGATTTTGGAACTATAAAAAGGAAGAGAGAAGAAGAAAACAAGAGTAGCTAGTTTTTCTTATTTTTTTCTTAATGTCGTTTTTTTTAAAATAAATGTTGTAGCTTAATTTAAATGTTGTAATTTCAGTGTCTTAGTATCACATTCATGTTAAAGTGTCTTTGTAATTTGTTTGTGAACTTTAATCCAAGTTTTATATGAATTCCAAATTTACTGTGTACTGTGGAGATTTTCAAGTTTCAAAATTTGTATCCAAGCTTCTCATAAGCTTATGTTAGAATTAAATAAGCTTACTTAAGCTTTATATAGCTTTTGATAAGTTTTTGAATCATTTTTAAGTAAATTTGATGCAAAGTCAACATTAGTCAAACTTTGAAGTCTAATCTAGTCTTGGTAAATTTATGGTGATAATCTGTGTTTATGGTTAATTTTAATGTTAGATTGCTTGTTTTGATTCAGTCATAATCTCATTTCTTCAGTTTGCAAAGTTTAGATTCTATATAAGCATGTAAAGGGGTGTTTGGTTTAAGCTTATTTAAGGGTCTAAAATCACTTTTTACCCATTTTGACTCTTCAAGTCAAACATGTTTCAAGGTATTAGTTGATGTTTAAAAGGTCTTAACTTGTTTTGACAAGAGTTAACAAGTTTAAGTTTAGTTTTGAAAACAAAAAAAAAGTCCTTTCTGTTTCTGCCTGCTCACGTAAAACAGCAGCTGTAGCTGCTGTTTGACGGCTTTTTCACAAGCTATTTGATCATCAAAAACTTTTCTAAATTGCTTTTCTCACATCCCAACGTACCCAACTCAACATAGCAATAGTTTATTTGCACTTAGGTTCACTTTTGCTTAGCTTAAATCACCTCAAAATCTGTCCCAAAACCCATTTTGTACTGTTTCAGCAAACCAATTCAGTTCGAATAGCACATACTGCACAGCTTATTTATAAGCTGCACAGTAAAGGTCTTAGCTTCAAGATTGTTTATTTTGTATCTACACCATGTCAACTTTATTTGTGCAAACTGTCCTTGATCCTGAAGCTCACTTTGGAGCTTATAATTAAGCTCCAAAACAGCAACTTCAGTGGTGTTTGGAAACTGCCCTGAACAGCACTCCAACAGCAGCCCCATGAGACTTTTATCAAGCTATTTGCAAGCTTGTGAAAGCCCCCTATAAGCTAGATTTAGGGGCAAATGAGCGTTAGCTGGGTGGACTTCTAGTATCAATAAGCTCAAAGAGCTTGTGCCCCCTGTAGCTTAGTTAAAATTAGCTCCAAACAGTCCCTCTTGGACTGTTTTGGAAATCTGTTCTGTAGTAGCCATCCTGCATAGTGCAGCTGCAGTTTTTCTTTTTTTTTTTTATGTGCTTATCAATGATTAAGTTTAGCTTATTTAGATTCTCTAGGTGCTCAGTAGTTACCAGAGATCATATTAGCTTAATTATAGCTTAGTTAATGCTTTTTGTTACCTTTTTAATTGCCTATTCCCCTTATTTGTAGCTTTAGGATTTCCCATAGTATAGTTTTTTGCCTACTGCTTATCTCCCTATTTCAATTGTTTCTTTTTGTTGTCTCTTTGCTTATTGTAGTTGTGTAGTTTGTAGGATAGCTTATTTGATCAAAACCTTGCTTATCCACTGCCTTAGTTGCCTTTCTTGTGCTTAATAGCTGCTAAAGGGGTGTTGGGGTGAGCCTTGTCCCAACTGTGACATTAAGCAGTCCAATCAGCTTATTTGAGCATTTCTTTCAAAAAGTTTTCATTAAAAAGTCTTGGTCTTAAGCTCACTTTGGTTTTCCAAAAGAAAAATCAAGAAAAAAAAAATGTTTGCAAAAAAAGGGTAGAGGCCAGGATTCGAACCTGTGACCTCTAGCCTTCCACGACCCAAACACCACACCTCAACCATCTGCGCCCTTGGGACTTGTCTCACAATGTTTACACAAACAATTCTTTTAAGGGTTTAAACTCAGTTTTAGCTATAAGCTCGTTTGAGCTTATTTTCAGCTTATTTTCTCTAACAGGGTACTGTTTTTTCATTTTTCTTAGGTCCAACTTTAATCAAAGTAGTTTTTGTGAATTTTTCAGATTTTTCAAAATTAGTTTAATATTTTTAATAATTTAATTAGTGTTAAATCGTTTTTAATTCGTAATAAATAAAATAAAACTCAAAAAAATATTCCGCTTTTTCCTAAAAATTTCTTTTGTCATATAGTACGTAAGAAAATTAGTTTTACATTCGTAGGCCTTTTATTTCAATAATTTTACGTTTTTGCTTACGCTCCAGCGTTATTTTTACACGTAACGTACGTTTTCATTTTAAACCACGTTTTTAAGTAATTTGAGTTTACGTTTTAGTTAAAATAGTTTATTTAAGATATTTTGTTTTATAAAATCATAAAAACATCATTGTAAATATAGTGATAGCGTTTATTTAATAGATTTTATCTTTTTAATAATTCCCTTTAATTTGCATTTAAGCCCCTGTAGTTTATGGGCTTTTTCCTTAGTTATAATCATCTTCAAATCTCTTTTCCCGTTCAAATCTCTCGATCACTACACGTTTGACTATTCTCGCACAGCTCGTTGGGACTTAACGACCTGGGGAAACACTATACTCTCCTGGACTTCATTGCATTGGTGTGTGAACTGTTTTAAGTTCCTTACGGCTGATCATTCACAAGTGATCAGCTCGCGTGAGAAAACTTGACGGTTTCGCACCGATCAAATTTTGGCGCCGCTGCCGGGGAGCAGTGCTAATAGTCTTACGTTTAGCAGATTAGTGATTTGAATAATCACTCCTTGTTCATACCATCTTTTAAAAATCAAAAACCCAAAAAGATTTTCATTCTTAGTTTTTACATCATGTTTTTCAAAAATACCAAAAATATTCCTCTTTACCCTCTTACCCTTTTGATTCTTCATTTCTTACCCTCTGTAAACCTTTGATTCTTTCAATGTCTTATCCTCACCCTCTTGATTGTCAATGGTGTGGTGGTCCTTATAATGGTGGTAATTGCCCCAGTTGTAGCATGGTGGAATCAGGAAACGGGTCTGTCTATAACCAGGATCCCTATTCCTACCATAACACAACTGATTCATTCCATCAGCTACCACACTGTGAGACTCAGCAGTTTTACTGTTGTGAGTACTGTGGTGGTTCACACTACAATTCTGTTTGTCAATCGGGAAACACGCTTGTCTATGAGCAAGTTCCTGATAACAATTATGACTACAACACTAACTCACAGCCACATCAGTTTTACTGTTGTGAGTATTGTGGAGGTCCTCACTCTAGCTCGGATTGTCAAACAGGGAATCCATTTCCTTGTAACAATCACGACTCTTCGTATCCAGACCAACCTCCACATTACCAAATAATTCAAGCGACTCCTCATGAAACTACGACAGACCTTCTACTGAAGAGTCTTGAGTTATTAAAAGAACTTAAGGAGGAGTCGGCTATGTCCTCCCAAGATAATCCAAATGAAAAATCCATGGAAGAATTGTTAGCTGAGGAACGGGATGCTAAATTAGATTCCCAGATTGCCATTGAAAACACTGTTAGGGAATCAATTAAACTACAAAAAGCATTCAAATCTAGCTCTCAATTCCATTTCATTCCTGATGACGATGATGATGAAGTTACCCTTGATATTAGTCAACTTTGTACAGATTCATCAAGTTCATCAGTTGAAATTCCTTCCATGAAAAGTCAGGGAGAAAAGACTATGATGGAACTACTAGCAGAAGAACAAATGGAAAGTATAAAACATATGTATGCTAGTCCTTCTCAACTCCCTCAGTCTGTTGTTATCACACCTGATATTCCCACTCACTCTCTAAACATGGGGGATGAGCATCTTGACACTGTTCCTGAAAAGGAATCGGACGAATTCATAAAGTCTAGTGTTGAGAACCTTGTCCCAATCCCGAGAGAGTCACATGGAACTTCTGATCATGTGTGTGATATCCCTCCTCCTCTTATCTTCCAAAATGATCATATTGAGATGTTCTCCGATTCTAATGATAATGATTCGTTATCTTGTGGAGACATCGTTTATGTGGAAGATTTACCTTCTGAGCTTGTTAGCTTAGAAGAAGAGAATGATGAAGTTACTGACACTGAAATCAAAGATGAAGCACTTCGTGCAACATTACTGAATGTCAGACTTCTCATTTCTAAAATCGAGGCTTTCAATGAAAAACCTATTTCATCTCCTATCCCCATTAAGGATAGTGACATTCTTTCCGATGATTCTATTCCGGAAATGAAAGCCTTCTGTTCTAATGATATGGGAGAGAAGATTAGTGGCAGTACCACTTTTCATTCTCATAATTCTCTCCCCGATTATGAATCATTTACATTGGATGAGTTCACCAGTGAACCCACTGATACCAATTCTGAATATGATTCATTTACCTTCGAGGAGTTCGCCGATGAACTCACTCATATCATATCTCCGCCGGAGTATGATAATTTCTACTTTGATCTAGACACACCCATAATATGTCTTGATCAAGTGAGCTTAACTGAGGAGATTCATGAAACTATGAATTCTCCTATTGAGGATGAAGAGTTAGTCATGATTTGTATCATGATTTTCTTTCTTTTCTTCATATATCCCGTGGCTTCTCCTGTTCTTCACTCCTTCGGGAATGAAGATATTATCTTTGATCCAGGCATTTCCATGCATCATTTGTGAGCCGGGTCTGTCTGTCTATATCTCATCGGTGTGGAACTTTCACGTACTTCAATGTTTATCCAAACATCTTAAATGAAAGTCCGATGGAGATTGTCTCTTCCACTTACTTCCCCATGAGCCAATTAATTCGGGGTCGAGTCAAGCTAGCGACTCGGTAATCAAAAACAGTAGCTTAACATGGGTTTTCACCCGTGTGTACCACCCTAGTGTGGGGGAGATGCCCCACATGTTGTATATAGATCTATAAAACTATGAAAATTGTAAATATTAAAAAAGAGAATAATTGTTGTGTTTCCACACTTAGCTAGTAATGTTATCTTTTTACATTCTAAGTTTCGGCATAACAGCCGGTACTTTGAATATTGAGGACAATATTCATTTCTAAGTGTGGGGGGGAAATTCTGACGAATTTTGATCATAAATGTATCCTTTTAGTCCCTTTTTCCCCCAAAATGGCCAAATTTTAAAATTTTTTTTAGTGGAAGTACTATGTACTAAACACAACAAATGGTAATCAGTCCACCATGTCTAACCCACATAAGGATTGGCTAATCCAGGAGCAAACGGCTCTTGGTAAAGATATCTCAAATCCGTTGACGGCTTACAATTTGCCCAAAATTGTATGGTATTCAGCTCACCATATCCTTAAAAGTGAAGAGTTGGCTAGCCCGCAAGTTTATGGCTTGTGGTAAAGGCAGTGGAAAAACCATAATTGGTAATCAGCTCACCAAAGATAATATTGATAATTTATCTAAGAGTTGGCTAGTCCAGAAGGGTACGGCTTCTGGTAAAGACAAATCAAATCCGTTGAAAGCTGGTGGTTTGCTCAAAATCACATGGTTATCAGTGTACCATGGTTCTTACTTGAACTGAAACATTTGGCTACTCCAGAAGTAATGGCTTTTGGTAAAGAGATAAAATCCATTAATTTTTCTCAAAACATTGCTAGGGACTAGCAATATCTTAGTGTGGGGGATTGATGAGTGTCTAAATACTCATCATTTTTGTACCATTTAAACTGCAAAAACATCTGAAAACACTCAGAAATGCATCAAAATGATAAAAATATCACAAATAAGTGTTTTATGTGTTTTAAATGCAAAAATATCAAAATCTGGTGAAAAACGTATCAAATTTGCATAATTGGCAGTTTTAGTTCCCCAAGTTTCAAAAGTTGTCAAAAACAGTCCCTGGTAAATCTAAATAAAGAGAAATGTTATTCAAGGTCCCTGAAATATTCTAATTTGTCAAAAATGGTCCTTGAATAAATCTTTTGTAAAATGGCAGAAAAGGTCCCTGAACTTTGAAATTTGGCAAGTTTAGTCCCTGGAAAATTTGAAATTGTCAAAACAAGTCCTTGTACTTTTGAAGGTTGTCAGTTTTAGTCCTTGTAACAACTTTTGAATAATGGCAGAATTAGTCCTTCAAGAATGGAGAAATTACAAAAGTGGTCCTTGTATTCTAAGCCTAAACCAAATGGACCCTTTACCTATTTTTGACCCTGCCAACACCCTTGTGACCCTTTCCCTGTTTTTGACCCCTTGGTCAAACTCAAGTCAAACAAGCAAAACAGGTTTCCCTCCCTGTTGGTTTTCTCCCCCACCAAGTTGCCTGCAACTCCCTGCTAACACACTACCCCCCTCACCTTTTACCCTTTTCTCTTCCACACTCAACCCACCTCATCATGACACCTCTCACCCTCCCTAGCTACAATTTCAGAAGCCCCAAAGGTCAAATATAGGTTTCCCGCCAAAACCATCAAATGGCTAAACTGCACCTAAAGTTATCCAAATGATCTGGAATCAAGTGGGATCCTCTCAGAAACACGTGGCAAGGATTTTGGAACTATAAAAAGGAAGAGAGAAGAAGAAAACAAGAGTAGCTAGTTTTTCTTATTTTTTTCTTAATGTCGTTTTTTTTAAAATAAATGTTGTAGCTTAATTTAAATGTTGTAATTTCAGTGTCTTAGTATCACATTCATGTTAAAGTGTCTTTGTAATTTGTTTGTGAACTTTAATCCAAGTTTTATATGAATTCCAAATTTACTGTGTACTGTGGAGATTTTCAAGTTTCAAAATTTGTATCCAAGCTTCTCATAAGCTTATGTTAGAATTAAATAAGCTTACTTAAGCTTTATATAGCTTTTGATAAGTTTTTGAATCATTTTTAAGTAAATTTGATGCAAAGTCAACATTAGTCAAACTTTGAAGTCTAATCTAGTCTTGGTAAATTTATGGTGATAATCTGTGTTTATGGTTAATTTTAATGTTAGATTGCTTGTTTTGATTCAGTCATAATCTCATTTCTTCAGTTTGCAAAGTTTAGATTCTATATAAGCATGTAAAGGGGTGTTTGGTTTAAGCTTATTTAAGGGTCTAAAATCACTTTTTACCCATTTTGACTCTTCAAGTCAAACATGTTTCAAGGTATTAGTTGATGTTTAAAAGGTCTTAACTTGTTTTGACAAGAGTTAACAAGTTTAAGTTTAGTTTTGAAAACAAAAAAAAAAGTCCTTTCTGTTTCTGCCTGCTCACGTAAAACAGCAGCTGTAGCTGCTGTTTGACGGCTTTTTCACAAGCTATTTGATCATCAAAAACTTTTCTAAATTGCTTTTCTCACATCCCAACGTACCCAACTCAACATAGCAATAGTTTATTTGCACTTAGGTTCACTTTTGCTTAGCTTAAATCACCTCAAAATCTGTCCCAAAACCCATTTTGTACTGTTTCAGCAAACCAATTCAGTTCGAATAGCACATACTGCACAGCTTATTTATAAGCTGCACAGTAAAGGTCTTAGCTTCAAGATTGTTTATTTTGTATCTACACCATGTCAACTTTATTTGTGCAAACTGTCCTTGATCCTGAAGCTCACTTTGGAGCTTATAATTAAGCTCCAAAACAGCAACTTCAGTGGTGTTTGGAAACTGCCCTGAACAGCACTCCAACAGCAGCCCCATGAGACTTTTATCAAGCTATTTGCAAGCTTGTGAAAGCCCCCTATAAGCTAGATTTAGGGGCAAATGAGCGTTAGCTGGGTGGACTTCTAGTATCAATAAGCTCAAAGAGCTTGTGCCCCCTGTAGCTTAGTTAAAATTAGCTCCAAACAGTCCCTCTTGGACTGTTTTGGAAATCTGTTCTGTAGTAGCCATCCTGCATAGTGCAGCTGCAGTTTTTCTTTTTTTTTTATGTGCTTATCAATGATTAAGTTTAGCTTATTTAGATTCTCTAGGTGCTCAGTAGTTACCAGAGATCATATTAGCTTAATTATAGCTTAGTTAATGCTTTTTGTTACCTTTTTAATTGCCTATTCCCCTTATTTGTAGCTTTAGGATTTCCCATAGTATAGTTTTTTGCCTACTGCTTATCTCCCTATTTCAATTGTTTCTTTTTGTTGTCTCTTTGCTTATTGTAGTTGTGTAGTTTGTAGGATAGCTTATTTGATCAAAACCTTGCTTATCCACTGCCTTAGTTGCCTTTCTTGTGCTTAATAGCTGCTAAAGGGGTGTTGGGGTGAGCCTTGTCCCAACTGTGACATTAAGCAGTCCAATCAGCTTATTTGAGCATTTCTTTCAAAAAGTTTTCATTAAAAAGTCTTGGTCTTAAGCTCACTTTGGTTTTCCAAAAGCAAAATCAAGAAAAAAAAAATGTTTGCAAAAAAAGGGTAGAGGCCAGGATTCGAACCTGTGACCTCTAGCCTTCCACGACCCAAACACCACACCTCAACCATCTGCGCCCTTGGGACTTGTCTCACAATGTTTACACAAACAATTCTTTTAAGGGTTTAAACTCAGTTTTAGCTATAAGCTCGTTTGAGCTTATTTTCAGCTTATTTTCTCTAACAGGGTACTGTTTTTTCATTTTTCTTAGGTCCAACTTTAATCAAAGTAGTTTTTGTGAATTTTTCAGATTTTTCAAAATTAGTTTAATATTTTTAATAATTTAATTAGTGTTAAATCGTTTTTAATTCGTAATAAATAAAATAAAACTCAAAAAAATATTCCGCTTTTTCCTAAAAATTTCTTTTGTCATATAGTACGTAAGAAAATTAGTTTTACATTCGTAGGCCTTTTATTTCAATAATTTTACGTTTTTGCTTACGCTCCAGCGTTATTTTTACACGTAACGTACGTTTTCATTTTAAACCACGTTTTTAAGTAATTTGAGTTTACGTTTTAGTTAAAATAGTTTATTTAAGATATTTTGTTTTATAAAATCATAAAAACATCATTGTAAATATAGTGATAGCGTTTATTTAATAGATTTTATCTTTTTAATAATTCCCTTTAATTTGCATTTAAGCCCCTGTAGTTTATGGGCTTTTTCCTTAGTTATAATCATCTTCAAATCTCTTTTCCCGTTCAAATCTCTCGATCACTACACGTTTGACTATTCTCGCACAGCTCGTTGGGACTTAACGACCTGGGGAAACACTATACTCTCCTGGACTTCATTGCATTGGTGTGTGAACTGTTTTAAGTTCCTTACGGCTGATCATTCACAAGTGATCAGCTCGCGTGAGAAAACTTGACGGTTTCGCACCGATCAATATGTGATAACATAAACTTTAAAACTTAAAGTTAACTAACTCACGAAACTTATCACGACGACATTGGACTATTGAACAAATAAGTGACTGTGGACTCGTAACAATCTTTGACACTGTATATTCAATAATTAGACAATAAAAACCTTCTGTTGACTAACATTATGTCTTTCGATATGTTGGTTCTTTTGGCTAATGTTATTTCAGATCACGACATGGCTGCTCAAATGTATGTGGATGCACCTGAAATTCTCACAATTGCTGACATCTTCCCTAATGGCTATCCTAGAAAGATTGGAAAGAACAACCTTAGGGTTGACTTTGAAACCCTCACATGCTCAGAATCTTCCTTTTTGATTGCTGTGGATGTTCTAAAGAATCATCCCTACCAGAACATGCTCTCTCACTCTGCTACAGTACCGGAGATCTACATGCAACAATTCTGGAATTCAATGCAAAGGATCAAGGGTCAAAGTGCAGTGACTGTGACTCTCAATCACAAACAAGTCACCATCACTCATGCAGACTTACGTGTTGTTCTTCTCATTCCTGAAATAGAGCCAACCGACTTCTTTGCCACACCTACTGAGGAGACAGTTCTTCAATTCCTGATAGATATTGGCTATGATGAAGCTTCAGGAATTGCTACTAAGCACTCTCATGTGGAGCTTAAGAACATTCCTCAACCGTGGAGAACCCTCTACATCATCATCACCAAATCGGTCTCTGGTCGTGATAGTGGCTATGAGCATCCTAAGCTCATGGAACTACAAATTTTCTGGTCATTAATCAACAAAAAGGACATCGAAATCGAAGCACTGTTATGGGAAGACATGATGTCATTTCACAAGAAACTTGGCTCAAAGATTCCCTATGTCAGATACACAAAATTGTTGATCCAGAGAGCACTTGGACTTCATCCTGATATTCCAAAAAGGCTCAATGACCCAGACAACCACGATATGTTGACTGAACCTATCCTATCTGTCAGAATCAAGGAATCGTCAACAAAGAAACAGGGTGTTGTGTTACCTGATCACCTACTGACTGACGAAATCAAGAAGCTTGAAACGTACAAAAGGTATCGGGTAGCAGTAAGAGAAGGCAAAGTTGGTCATCTCGATGAAAAGCCTTCTGGAACACCTTCTAGGAGAACCAGAAGAGGAAGTGCTGGAAGTGCAGTAAGCACAGAGAGTCAGAGGAAGTATCCCAAAAGGAATCCTCCAAGTAAAAGGATTTTTCCTGCTAATGAAGCTGTTCCCATTCCCGTACCTAAATCTGAACCGCAGAGAAAGCTAATTGACGAGGACTCGGAAGGTACTGCATCAGAAGAAGAGACTTTCTACTCTGAAACTGCTAAAGATGAAACCACAACGGTATCTAAACCTCCCAGTCCTCCAGCTGAACATGGAAAAGGAAAGACTCCTGTACTTGTGCCTTATGAAGAAAGCTCAGATGAAGATGAAGAGCAACTGGATACTTCATACAGGAAGAAGTTTAAATTCGTTAGACACCTTCAAAAAGCTGAAGAATTTGCAAAAGACCAAATGGGTAGCCCTGGAGGTTCAAGTGGTGCTGCCCACTCTAAACCATCTCCTGATGCGGTTAATCGACCCGATAAGGGAGCTGGTGCCACCAATCTTCTGCAACAACAACAACTTTTGGAGGATTCTATTGATTATGAGATTGAGGAACCAACAAAAGAAAAGACTGAGGAAATACCTGCTGATGAAACAAAGACTGATGACAAGGCTATGTCTAAGGAGGAAACTTCTGAACCCCCTAAGGACCCCGAGTCTCCTCATGTCTCCTCCTCATCAGATTCATCATCTCACTCGTCACCACCACCATCTAAAAGATCAACCAAATCAACATCCAAATCAGTGAAGAAACCACCTCGATCTTGGATTTATCATACTCATGAAAGAATTGTGAAAGCCGTCCAACAAGTCAGAAAGAAGGACATGCTCTACAGAAAACTGAATTGGTTTGCTGACCAAATACAGTACTTACATGATGAGAATGACAAGATGCAAAAAGAAAGGGAATTCGTTCAGGAGTTCATGAGAAGTCATCGTCAAGAGGAACTGAACGAAATGATCGAAGGTTACACTAACAAGTACCTTCTGGATATCGTTCCTAAAGTCACAAAGGAGATGTTTACCAGACAACTATATCCGAATCTTATGCAGATAGCCAAGCAAACTATAAGATCAACACCTTTAACCGTCACAATCAATCCATCTGATCCTGTAGTTTTCTTGGATAATGAATTGGTGGCCAAGCTTGTCACATAAATGTCTAAACGATCTGGGACATTTACTTCTGATGAAGGAAAGCTGTTTCAAGCATTGCTGGACTACCAACTCAAAGAAGCATGTAGATTCAAAGCAGAAAGGCCTAAACGTCCTAGAGACGATGCTGATAAGGATCAGGATAAGAATGATGAAGCTAAACGTCAGAAGAAGTCTGGTGAATCATCTTCTATGTTACCTCCTCCCCAACGGACTCCTACTCAACAAAGGTCTCCTCCCCGTTCTTCTACTGATAAACCTCAGGATTCTGAGTTACCGCCCCAGACTCAGAAAACCGGTGATTATTTTGAGTATACGGGTGGTGACGATGAGGAAGTCCTTGAGCCCCTACAACAACCCACCTCTCCCAAACAAGTACAGAAACCAGAATCATCATCTAGGCCTTCGAAAAAGAAGAAGAAGACGCCTCAGACTTAAGTCGTATCATGGCTAGATGATGATAAAACAGAGGAATTTGAATGGTTCTCTACACTTGTTAACTCAACTCCCTACCCTAAAGAAGGTCAAGATCTGGTAGACGGTAATACATTGGAGCATGCTAAGATTATGCAAGAAAAGTTCCATGTGAAGAAGATGACGAAATCCGAGTTGAGACGAATCAAGAATGAAGCTTTTCAACTGTGGAAAGATAGCTCAGAAAGTACCATCGAGGTCGAATATCACCTTGAAAACATTGCTAGAGCTATGTCTAACAACATGGATTGGCTCAACCCAGAAGCAAACATCGACTTTACCAAACGGGACAACCCTCCATACTACACCGACTGGTCAAAACCTCTACCAACAATTGGCCAACCAGATGAACCTAGGATTCCATTCAGATATTTCTTCAACAAAGACTTGGAATTTCTTCTACACGGTGGCGATGGTTCAAGAAAATATGCTACATCTTTGACACTTCCATTCCCAGCAGCCATATACTCAAACTGCATAGCTATCGAGGAAAGAGCTAATCACTTGTTCTCCAACAACGTGGAAGCTTACGGCCGAGATGCAATGTACGGGATTCATCATTGGCCGGAACACCGAAGAATCTACTACAGAAGCTGCCAGGTTCAGAAGTCTCAACATGCAGTGTTCAGTACTAAGGATATCGTTGCCATCAAACACGTTGATCTTTCGACCAACTGGGACTACACTTTTCTCAAAAAGATTGTGGTCAAAAGGCAAGATGAACGGGATTATGCATTCTCTGAAGCTGACTTTGAGAATTTGTCTATCAACGACATTGAAGACATGTACCTTGCCAAAGTACAGGGTCGCATGAGACAATTTTCAACCGAAGTATAACGTGAATTCATCAAGTCATTGCTCATATTCATCAGACACATAGTCATCAAAGAACGTGTAGAAGATCTCCAGCTTGCAGTTGAATCTTATCAGACCCGTGTTAACTTCACTCCACCTCAGCTTGATCTTCCCGACATCAACCAGCTCTCACAATATACACTCATCAGCAAACCATTCGGCGTCGTTTACCGCAGTGAACTTCAACGAAATTGCTTAATGGCGTGTAGTGATCTTCACAAGTTTTGGGATCACACTTTGAAGATGGTTAGGGACGGATTGGCTTATAGGTTGAAGGATATACGTCAAAAGATTGGGTCTCCTAAGCGATGGAATTCTCAGGATCGAAGGGATGTGAGGAGGATCATCAAAATGATTGATGAAAGGTTGTATAGAAGGGATCAGTTCAGAACGATGGAAAGCTTTGTTGGTGGTCGACCCAGGATTAACATCACCGGCTATCAACGCCCGGTTCGTACTCCTGGCAACATCACTGGACTTCCTGGTACCCCTTGAATTGTTTCTTTCATTATTACATTTGGATGTGTGATTAATTATGTCTATGGCTTGTGCACACATAACAGTGTACAACCCGTTCTTGTCAAGAAAGGACCCTATGGTACGCTTCAGTGCCACAATCCTTATAAAAGGAGCAAAAGCTTCTTACTTTTGAGTAAAACCTATCAAACCTTTCATTTTTCAAGGTTTTGCTCAAAAGGACAAGTACTTCCCCGTATGATTTTCAAAACCTCAACCGTTTATATCACTTGTTGAGGGGGAGTACTTGCGTTTAAACTTTGTTCACAAATTGTTCATAGTGGTCATCTTCCCGCAACACTCGAAATGGTCATATTTATTCTCAACTTTTCAAAAATAACATTTTATATGCCATTTTTGAGGGGGAGAAAATTATGTGATAAGAAATATGTTGTGTAAATGCAAATGAATCTTTGTGTAATAGACTTAACCTACGAATTGATGGTACTAAACTGTTAGTAACTCGAAAAGACTTGTCCTGGACGGGTAATAATTTCAAGCTAGTTCGCTAGTAATGTAAACGTGTCTCGCAAAGGACTTGTCCGAGTAGAATGTACCATTCGAGAAACTCTTGGTAGACATGAACTCTGACGGGTTTGACAACCTTTCGAGGTTTGTCTACACCTTCAAGGTAGTTATTAGAGCTAGTTGTCACCTAAAAGCTGACAATGTAACTCTTTAACTATGCAATGTAACCGTGTCTCGCGGGGGATTGTCTATCTTGAGTTGATCAATTCAAAAGTGCGCGCTCTTCCCACACAGTGCAGATTTCCGTCAAAACTCTTAAGCACATGTGGAGGGGGAGTATTTATGCAAAATCTTATCTCAACAGTGGTTCAAAATGTTTTTCATTCACAAACACTGTGAGAGACTTTTCAAGTAAATGGTTTTATGGCAACATAGGTTAGTCATGGAGTGATAAGGTGACTAAGGTTAGGAATAACCGTCCTATGATCCACCAGAGCCGGAGGGATCTACCCAAGGACATCACAAATAGTTAGTACTTAGAAGTCCTTAGGTATGATTATAAAAAGGAGAAATTGAGAATCGGAGAAAGAAGGAGTTGAAGAATTAAAAAGAAATGCAAAGAAAAGGGTGAAAAGAAATAGCCCTCCAAATTATTCAACTTAGGACAGACACCGGGTTCAATTCATATGCTACTGGTTGTCACTTAGTGACGCCGGTATTGATGATTAAAAGTCGTCATGGACCCAGTGACGCATGCACTAAACCTTCTTAGCCACTCAAGTTTCTCTCAACAGAAGCTTGTTTCATTTTCACAGGGAACCCTACGTAAACTATTGGCTTTCTCTTAGAGATCGCTGGTATTGAAGAAGGAGACCCTATCCCTAGTCTCCGCTCAGGAAAACCAAAACGCACTATTGAGTCTAGAGCCACGAGAGTCATCAAAAGATCTCTTAGGAACACTTGACATTTCATCACTTGTTGATCAACAAATAAGATTATCAGTGGTTCATATCGAGTCCTTCACAGATCTTAGCAATCTGTCGAGAACATTTATGAGAGGTTCACATCTGTGATCCTCAGTGATTGAATGGAAACTCCTGCCAGGGTCAACATCAAACAGCCCTGACAGCAGGTCACTTCGGTAACTCCCCGTGGATTACGCTTAGTGTGTCTCAAACGGTCTACAGTCGTGAGGTGACACTTCGGTGTACCTCAGTGACTCATCTGAACTGTAGATGTACTTCGGTACATCGCGCTATCTCACTTGTGGGACTCCAGTTCAGGAACGGCCTTTGTGAGAATTAGAGTTGTGTTTTCACACTATGCTGTTAACACTCTCGAAGTTCAAACTTGTAAGTGCCGGAATCCGCTTATTACTAACCGTTTTAAATGTTTTCTTCTTATGGAAGCTCCGGAGCGGGATGATCATGCAGATTCTTCTCATGCTCATGCCAACATCATCACTAATGGAAGTTCTATCCAAAAGCAACACAACAGTCAGAAAGATTCTTCGTCGAATCAAAGAATCTACAAAGTTAAAGACTTAAAGAACTTCATCAGTACTGAATTCCAACGTCAAACAGCGTGTGAGCATGTTGAAGAATGACGTGGATACACTGTAGCGGCGAAGCAGACCTGAGGCAGACTTGATGCAGACAACAACATACTATCACTTTCATCACAAAGAACAATGATCAAAGAACAAAGTTAAAGATGACGTCAAAGTATAACTGTTCAAAGAAAACTATCTCTTTACTCTGGGGAGATTGTTCGAATCAAGACATTCCTTCTCACAAGAAAGAAGAATGTCAGAAGACGTCAAAGCTACTATTACATCAACGCCTTCACCGTTTTTCATCACCAACACTTGAGGGGGAGATTGTTGGAATCACTCCTAAACCTTAAATCAAGTGTTAGTTACTCATATGTAATAGGTAGTTTATTATGGCCTTTATGTTTGTTTAAGGTCAAGCTTATGTAGAAGGCCCATAAGCTTAGGCCCATGTCCAATAAGGAAAAGGGAAGGAGTAGGAGTGTTGCCCTAGCTCCTTGCCTATAAATACTCTTGTATAACCCTCACTTGAGGGTTGGTTGTTCAATTTATTCCTTTCACTCACATCTTACGCATAACCGGTTATAAGCTTTACGTGTGTGTGTGTTTGGTTATTGTTCAATCGCCTTTATCTCTTTCTATTAAGCTTGTGTTGTAAATCTAGTGACTTAACACTACTAAGCGTGTTAATGATGGTTTCAAGACGGTCAATAATAAGAAGAAGGGAAAGCAAGGTGGTTCTACTATTCCGGGTCAAGGAGGGTTTACTAAACCTGTTGTGGGTAAGCAGTTTTAATATCAACCCAAAAAGACTCCTCCTGAACCTAAGAAAGTGGAAGTCACTAAGAAGAATGCTTCTGATGTGGTATGAAGATCTCTACATCTAATCAGTTTGATGCTCTTAATATGGAATATACGGATGCTTTTGGTATTCCTTCAAATGACACCAACAAGGATGTGGATTCTGGTCGTACAATGGAAGTTAATGAAGATAAGTCTACTAAGACAGGTACTGCATCACAAGAACCCCTTGTGAGTGATTTGAAAGAGATGGAGTCGTGTGTGTCTCCTAAAACTAGTGATTCTTGTATTCCGCCCGTCTCTTCTACTAAGAGAGTTAACCCTTTTTCTAAAGTGGGAGATATCGTGGTGTCTGATTCTGAAGATGAGGTGGTTGCTAACCCATTTGATGAGTCTGCTAATCTATTTGGTGGTGGCCAAGAGTTTGAAGATGAGTATGATGACTATGACTACGATGACTATGCGAAGCAAGTTTCTGATCTTCCAGGGAATTTGGATGCCTTTAATGCCATGTATGGCACCAAGTTTCAAGGACCTAGGAAGTAATTTTCTTTCGTTATGTCCTATGTTATCATTAGAGTAGTGGTTTGTTTTCTTGTTTAGAAAATAGGTAGTATCTTGTTATGTAAGCTTTATGCCTATGTAACGGGCTGAGATATGGGATTTCACTCATATCCATTGTACTTCAACGTTTTTTGGTTAATATATTTACCAGGGTGCAGGATTACTCCCCTTTACCCTAAATAGGGATGTCCTTAGTCTTCGAATGAAAAAGGTGTTGACAGAGATTTTTCATTTATTTATTTATTTTTTGATTGATGTTGTCTAACGAAAATATAGAGCGATGGATAGGTGGCGGTTAAGGTATGACGAGGATGGCATAGAGGCGGCGGTTTATGGTGGCCGATTATGTCTTAGCATCAAACCTGCTCATGATGTCATGTTAAACGTTAAATAAACCCGTTGGTAAAATTTATTATTAACCATTATTTATAATAGTGAAAACGCATAAATGCACTAAACCCATAAACCGGGCATGAGCTTATTTATCTTTTAATACTCCTCCGTAATCCGAGCAACGAAATCGCGAAAACTCGGACGAGAGTAGTGAATTAGACAAGAAAAAAACATTAACATAATAAAAACATAACTTTAGTCGACTCGTAACAAAACCGTATCAACGGTCGACTTTAGCCGACTGGTAACAAAGCTGTACCAACGGTCGACTTTAGGGACTGGTACTAACGGTCAACTTTAGTCGACTGGTAACAAAGCCGTACCAACAATCGACTAACAAACAATAAAACAACTATAATTTTTTTTCAACAATAAAACAAAAATATAAACATAAATCCTCAATAAGATTCTTAATCCTTAAAAAACTAATTAAATACGACATTAGTACCTCATCTAAATTATTATTCTCCACTGGTTTCTTGCATCTTGTTTGCGCTTGGTTGGAATTTTTAAACCCCAAAACTATTGAAGGATTTAGGTCTGGAAAGGGTTTTGAGGATAAAGGTTTAGTGTATTAGAAAATAAATTGATTTTTTTTGTTTTCAATAGTTGAGAGGTTATGGTTTTATGGGTGGTTTCGGGAGGCGGTTCAACTTAGTCATATAATTCTGAGTATACCATGTCAAACATTGAATAAACCCATTGGTATAATTTTATTATTATCAATGATGAAAATCATAAATGCTCTAAACTCACCTTATTTATGTGTTATAGTGACATGTCACAAGCAACAAATTTTGTTGGTATCTAGCATGACTTTTTAGTCTAACCTTGTGGCATAAAGTAGCATTCCATGTTGTATATATATAAACTTGGTGGTTTTATCGAAGAGATATGTTATTGAGACCCCTTAACATAAGAGGGTTTTGATAAAAATATATAAACCGCGATGCACATCGTACAAACTCGCAATGCACAGAGCCTCACGAAACACTCCATATGAGGTTTCATCAATGTTTTGAAACCCGGGTTTGTGATCGACCCGGCCAAGACACCGGGTCACCGGGTCAACCGGTTCAACCGCCGGGTCAACCCGGTTAGACCCGGTTTTATGCATATGTCCAAACATCTATTTCTAATTGTCCAAACATAATGTCCAAACACTAGTTTTGCAGTGAAAAAAAAGAAAGCAAAGAACCATTTTTCATGCTCTAAACAACAAATCAAGTGTGGACAAGGATATAAACCTGCATAATTTTCTAAACAATACGAGATTATATGTTTCATACTTCAAAAGGCATAAATCCTACGAGATTACAAGTTTCATACTTCTAAAGACATGCATCCTACGAGATTTACAAGTTTATTTTTTGAGGTTTAATATATTGTTGCCTTTAAAAAAAAAAAAAAAAAAAAAAAAAAAAATTAAAAAAAATGAAAAAAACCAAACCCGGCCGGGTTTCAAAACCCGGGTTGACCCGGGTCACTTAAAACCCGCCGGGTCTAAACGGTTGACCCGTTTTTTAAAACCCGGATTTTTTTGACCCGTTTTTTTGTCCGGAACCGGTCCAACCGGTTAACCCGGCCGGGTCGACCCGGGTTTCAAAACATTGGGTTTCATTAACCTACCTACCCCTTTATCAAATCATGAGTAGCGGTGTGAGTTTGTGGTGCAGCATACTGTTTCATTAATCTACCTACCCCTTTCTCAAATCATGAGTAGCGGTGTGAGTTTGTGGTGCAGCATAGTGTTTCATTAACCTACCTACCCCTTTATCTACTTAAAGCTGAGTGGCCTTGTGACGACAGGCAAAAATGACAGCCATTTAATCCTCTACAATATTTTATAAACTTTTATAAACTTTGCCTTATCATAATCCTTAAGTTGATACCGGCCATCTTATATTCTAAGTTCTAACATACATATAGCAAAAATAAATGGATTCTGCTACCGTAGTTCTGTACCCTTCTCCAGGTATCGGCCACTTGGTATCGATGGTGGAGATTGGAAAACTAATCCAAACACACCACCCTTCACTTTCTGTTATCATACTCATTATTCCAGCAACTTTTGAAACCGGCGCCACTGATAAATATATTGCAACTGTCTCAGCCACCAACCCGTCCCTCTCATTTCACCACCTCCCGGCCATCACTCTTCCACCAGGCTTCTCTACTGCATTTATAGACCTTGCTTTCGGTATCCCAGAACTTTACAATCCAATTGTCCACGACACCCTTGTAAGCATTTCTGAGAAATCAACCATCAAAGCAGTGATCCTTGATTTCTTTTCCAACGCTGCTTTTCAAGTCGCGAAATGTCTTAAATTACCTACTTACTACTTGTATACAAGTGGCGCGTCTGGACTATGCGCGTTGTTATATTTTGAAACCATCCATAAAACGACATCAAAGAATATCAAAGACTTAGACATTTACTTTGATATTCCTGGAGTGCCTCCTGTCCATGCGTCTGATATTCCACCGGTTTGTTTTGTAAGAGAAAGTAACTCGTACAAAAACTTCGTCAACACTTCTATAAACATGGCAAAATCTTCAGGAGTCATTGTAAACAGCTTTGTGGGATTGGAAGAAAGAGCTGTTGGCACGATTCGGGATGGTAAATGCGTCCCTGATGGTCCAACTCCACCAGTTTATCCAATCGGGCCTTTGATTGCTAGTGGGAATAATGTGGATCTTAACGAAAACGAATGCTTAAAATGGTTGAACTCACAACCGAGTAAAAGTGTAGTGTTTTTGTGTTTCGGGAGTATGGGTGTGTTTAAGAAAGAACAGTTGAAGGAAATAGCTTTTGGGTTAGAGAAAAGTGGACAGAGATTCTTGTGGGTGGTGCGAGAACCGCCATCAGATTATGTAAACAAGTCGCCGCATTCAGGTGGTAAAGACTTTAGTCTTGACGCTGTTCTTCCTGAAGGATTTATGGCCCGGACTAGTGATAAGGGTTTGGTAGTGAAAAACTGGGCCCCACAGCCAGCGATACTTAATCATGACTCAGTGGGTGGATTTGTGAGTCATTGTGGATGGAACTCTTCGCTTGAAGCAGTGGTTGCCGGGGTACCAATGGTTGCATGGCCATTGTATGCAGAGCAGAAGATGAATAGGGTGTTTTTGGTTGAGGAAATAAAGGTGGCGCTAAGGTTGGAAATGTCGACTGATGGATCCGTGACGGCTGAGGCACTGGAGAAAACGGTGACAAAGTTGATGGAAGGTGAGGAAGGCAAAGTGTTGAGAGAACGTGTTATAGAGATGAGTCGAAGAGCAAAGGCCACAGTGGAGGATGGCGGCTCCTCTAGAATTGAGTTTCTTAAATTAACACAGCCATGGACCGGCACCAATAATTTTAATTAGTCATGGGTGATGACAAGTAAGTGTAGTGAAACAAAATCTATCAAGGCAACCCTTTTGTTGGTTAATTTAAACAAAGGTTCGTTTAATAAGTTTCGGTTCATGTTCTTTTCTATGTTTCTAAATTGTACCTTATGTTAGTCGTAGTATTGTATGTTAGCCAGTTATGGTTCACTTAGGCTAAGGCCCGTGTTTGTATTGTTAGGGTTAATACCCTATATATGTATTATTTAGATGTGATGAATAAAAAACGAATCATTAAAACCTACATGGTATCAGCCAAACTCTCGATCGTAACCTAATCCCTACATTGCCGTTTAATTTTTTTTTCAAACCCTAACTATTATTTTTGGTCGATCGTTGGTAGAATCTGATTACTAGTCAACCTGTTATTGTGGTTTGTGATATTGTTCGATCGTTGGTATCCTGATTACCAGTCGAACCAAGTTTTTCTTGCTTTGCTAATAAACTGATTTAGTTCTCATTCACCATGACTAATGGATCTGCCCCTCCCACTCCCGTTATCACTATATCCGATAAACTAATGATTATGCATCACCTCACTACCTTTGTTCCCGTCAAGCTTGACGTGGACGAGATGAACTATACAACACCCTCCAATGTTACACCGCTACCTAAAGATGCTGAGTGGTTAAAGGTTGACTTTATTATTCTCTCTTGGATATTCACTACATTAAACCCCCCCCCCCCCCCCCCACTTCAAAACCGATTGGTTGTTTTCAATCCTAAAACCGCCAAGGAAGCATGGGACATGCTTTAAGTGATATTCAAAGATAACAAACGCCCACGTGCCATGGCATTAAAGGCGGAGTTACGTTCGTTCAACCTTGGTGACTTGTCTATTCTTTCGGAAGCTTGAATCTACTGCCACAATTCTTGTGGGCCTCGGATCACCTATTAGCAATGATGACCTTGTGTCATTTGCTCCTGAGGTGTTTCCTCCTAAGTATGAGATAGTTGCCCCATTATTGCTAGTATGGAACCTGTGGAGTTTGTTAGACTCCTTGGACCGTTTAGAGCACTAGGGTTAAACAATAACATATGCAATACGCAGCGGAATAATAAGAACATTATATATTATTGACACAAGGTTTTACTTTCACCCAATCTCCTCCAAATATTATTTGATCAGAATAATACGTGTTACCTAACTGTAACAGGGATCTAAGACACCTTAGATCTTGGAGGTAAACAACTAACCTAGGCGTTTACAATAAACTACACGCCTAGGTTACACACACACACTTTTAGACTACATTATGGAAGACTTATATATAAAACCTACACCCCATGTCCACTTTATATACTAGAGGATTAGGGTTTACAAAATACTACGAAGGACTAAATAATAAATCTTCTTTTGCAAGCAAGTCCTTCCATCTTTTAGTAGGTTTCATCTCTTTCACTTTAAGTCCTTTTGTTTCATTCTTGTATTTATTTTGTCTCATCAAATCCAAGGAACCTAAAACCCAACAATCTTCTCCTATTTGATGATGACAAAACAAACAAAGTCGTGTACGAACTTCCCTAGACGAAGTAGCAGAAGTTGAGATGTAAACATCTCCGTGAATGAAACAAATCTTGTCTTCCTTGTCTTCCCCTTAATCCATGTCATGCTACTCCAATATTTCTTCCCCCTTTTGTTATCAACAAATAGAGAATATAAGCAGTAGAAACTTCCCCTTGAGTGGTGCATGAAAATGATTCTTCAAATCAGTAAGCTCTATGTAATGATCACTTGTGAAGAAAACCAAGTATAATGAATTTGATGAAGAAGTAAAATAACCCAAACTTGTATCTTATGTCTTGTTTATCCACGTGACTCCAAACTTATACTAACACCATATAAGTAGACCACAATCCCTTGACAAAATCCTCATCTTCAATGAGACACTGAGCACTACAATGTAACTCCTTTAAGTGATAGTTAACTAGGTCTTCATCCATCCACCCCTTGACCTATGAAAACTAGATTTTGCAAGTCTTCGTCAACATCCTTTAAGCACGAACAAGTTATCTTAAAAGCAGGTATGATACTTTTAAGATATGATAAAACACGTATCCAAGTAATTCCACTTCACCTTCAAATAAGTGATAAATAACCTCCTTCGTAATCAATTCTTCAATAAAACCAAAAACGAGCTTTTTAAAAACCTTTAAGAACAAATACCAATCTTCTTGTGTGTGCGAACCAAAATTCCATGTGTGTGTTACCAAAAATCTCAGTACCAAAAACATGTACAGCGTCCCCTCAATTCCAAAACCTCATCAGCAGAAACGAACAAGAAACACCAGCAATGGAATTGAAATAACACTAGTAGTGGTTTCGAGAAAACACTAGGAGTGGTTTCGAGAAAACACTAGGAGTGGTTTCGAGAAAACACTAGGAGTGGTTTCGAGAAAACACTAGGAGTGGTTTCGAGAAAACACTATCAGTGGTTTCGAGAATACACTATCAGTGGTTTCGAGAATACACTATCAGTGGTTTCAAAAAACACTAGAAGTGGTTTCGTAAAAACACTATCAGTGGTTTCAGAAAACACTAGAAGTGGTTTCGTAAAAACACTAGGAAAGCTGCTTCTAACCATGAATCATAAACACCACACAATGTATAAACAACCTCCATCAAGAATTAGAACAAGTAACACAAATTCAAGAAGTTGAATATGCATGAAAACCCAAAAATTTGAATTATTAAACCAGTTTCTGCAGCCAACTTCGACATTGAATAACTTTTGATAGAGAGCTCAGATCGACAATCCATTCGGTGAAAAGTTAGATGAATATATAGAGAACGTCCACCGAAAATTTCGTTATGATCCAACGGTTAACAAAAAAGTTATCGCGTTTTTAAAACTGTGCTGCAGAAAAATACGAGAATTTTCAGATTCGTAGTTTTTCTTCTTTTCGCCATTCTTCGACCAATAAAACCTTTCGAATCTCTAGGTAACGAGCTCCCCGAGCTCTGATACCAATTGTGGAGTTTGTTAGACTCCTTGGACCGTTTAGAGCACTAGGGTTAAACAATAACATATGCAATACGCAACGGAATAATAAGAACATTATATATTATTGACACAAGGTTTTACTTTCACCCAATCTCCTCCAAATATTATTTGATCAGAATAATACGTGTTACCTAACTGTAAAAGGGATCTAAGACACCTTAGATCTTGAAGGTAAACAAATAACCTAGGCGTTTACAATAAACTACACGCCTAGGTTACACACACACACTTTTAGACTACATTATAGAAGACTTATATATAAAACCTACACCCCATGTCCTCTTTATATACTAGAGGATTAGGGTTTACAAAATACTACGAAGGACTAAATAATAAATCTTCTTTTGCAAGCAAGTCCTTCCATCTTTTAGTAGGTTTCATCTCTTTCACTTTAAGTCCCTTTGTTTCATTCTTGTATTTATTTTGTCTCATCAAATCCAAGGAACCTAAAACCCAACAGAACCTTTTCCCGAGCTTAAAACCGTACGTTCCTTGTTAACCACAGGAAGAGATGCGAATCAAAGCATGCGGTAATGATAGCTCACTTGCTTCACAAATGGTTTTAGCCGTTACTTCGGGTTCCAACAATAAGCGTTCCACTACATCTAATGAAAAAGTGTTTAAACCATGTTTTTATTTCTACAAAGGTGCGTGTCGGTTTGGGGAGTACTGCAAGTTTTTGCACAATGGTGTGCATGGTAATGGTTCGACACCATCCCGGGGTAATGGCTCGACTGCCTCTTCTTTATCTCAAGATGACCTTGTTGCGTTAAAGGCATTGTTGGCTCGATTTGGTGGTTCTCCTAGTACTTCCATGCCCACTTCCACGTTCCCACATGCGCATTATGTAAGCCCATTGTACACAGGTTGCCCACTTGGTTTGGCCCTTCATCACAGGCCCCTCCTCCTGGTTTTACTTCTCTCACTAGCCCGTATCATTTGGGCCCATCTGGTTATGCGATGCAGTCCACTTCGGCGCACCCCTCTTCTTTGCTGCTGGGCCATACTTGTCCAACACCTTCTTTTGTTTTGGGCTCCAACACTGGGGTCACAGGTCAGGCCCAACAACAGTTGGGTCCTTGGGGTTCATGGGACAGACAACGGGTATGTTGGGTCACCCAACGGGCAACATGCCGGGTCCACAACCGGTTCATACGAATACAAATATGCGGCAGGTTACGGGTTAACTATTGGGTCAAGAGACAGTTTTGCAAGCTGCATTTAATGCCGCCACTTTACAGGATCCTACTGTGGGCACCTGGAATATGGATACAGGTGCGACATCTCATATTAATGATTCTATAAATTGTCTTTGTAATATTCTTAATTCTTGCATTTATTCATCAGTTTCTGTTGGTGATGGGTATTCAATACCTTTCACTAATTCTGGACATAGTGTTTTGCCCACTATGTACCGACCCCTTCATTTAAAAATATTCTTATTACACCTAATATTGTCAAAAACCTTATTTTTGTACGACAATTTGTTCGTGACAATTCTTAACTGTTGAGTTTGACGCCTTTGGTTTTTCTGTCAAGGACTTCCTAACTTGTCAAGTGCTGCTTCGTTGTGATAACACTAGGGACCTTTATCCAATTACGAAGCCCTCAACTATCCCTCAAGTTTTCTTATCTAGTCAGTATTTGTGGCATCAATGACTTGGTCATCCAGGAAGTGAAGTGTTGCATCGTGTCTTGTCCAGTAATTTTATTTCATGTAATAAAGAGAAGTTTCTCGTTCTTTGTCATGCGTGTCAGCTTGGCAAACGCGTGAAACTTTCAGTTAGTAGTTCTAGTACTTTTGTTGCGTCTTGTTTTGACATTATTCACTTGGATTTGTTGACTTCCCCAATTCTCAGTCTTTCTAGTTTTGAGTATTATGTTTTATTTCTGGATCATTATTCTTAGTATGTTTGGGTTTATCCTTTAGTTAATAAATCTGGTGTGTTATCTAAATTTTTGTTGTTTCGTACTTTTGTTCGTACTCAATTTAAGTGTGAAATTAAGTCGTTCCAGTGTAACCATGGTGGTGAATTTGATAGCCATGCCTTTCATACACATTTTTCTACCAATGGTATTCAGTTTCGTTTTTCATGTCCTCATACTTCTCAATAAATGGGATGTCTGAGCGCATGATTAGGACCATTAATAATCTCATTCGCACACTCTTATTTCAAGCCCGCTTACCCCCTAACTATTGGGCTAAATCCCTTAGCATGGTTGTACATTTATTAAATATATTGCCCTCTCGTGCCATTGCCAATGATATTCCCTTTACCCGTATGTATGGGACCTCCCCACTATGCTACTTTACGTGTTTTTTGGTGTCTTTGTTACCCTCACCTCGATGCTGAACATAAGCTTGGTGCCCGTGCTACTCCTGCTATTTTCTTGGGATATGCCACGAATCATCGTAGCTATCTCTGCTTAGACGTTAACACCAATAAGATTATTCTTTCTCGTCATGTCACCTTTGACGAGACTACCTTTCTGTTTGGGTCCGTTACACCAACAGTTACTCCTACCTATGAGTTTTTGGATACACCCTCGGATATTATTTCTTATATGATTTGCACCCACCCAATTACCTCATCCTCCACACCTACTACTACCGACCCTACTAAGCCTGTTTCACCTAAACCGCCTACTCCTGACCCCCCTCCCCCCCCACTCAAGTACAGCTTGTTCTTGAGACTCCTTCACCACCTATACAGCCTCCTCCTGCCCTGGTTTCTATTCATCCCATGGTCACCCGTTCTCATGTCGAGACTTTTCGTCCTAATCCTCGGTATGCTGGTCATATGTCTAGTGTCTCTCTTTTACTAAAATCCTATTCTGATGCTTTTAATGATCTTAATTGGCAAAATGCTATGATTAATGAATATAATACACTTCTTAAGAATAAAACTTAGACACTTGTGCCTCGACCTGTGGATGCTAATGTTGTTTGTTGTATGTGGCTTTTTCGTCACAAGTATTTAGCTGATGGTTCTCTTAGTCGCTACAAGGCTCGTCTTGTGACGAATGGCAGTACACAGATTGAGGGTGTGGATGTTGATGAGACTTTTAGCCTGGTAGTTAAGCCTGGTACTATACGAACTGTTCTTAGCTTGGCTATTTCTCGACATTGGCCGGTTCATCAACTCGATGTCAAGAATGCCTTTTTACATTGAGATTTATCCGAAACGGTTTATTTGCATCAGCCTCATGGTTTTCGGGATCCTTAGCATCCGGATTATGTGTTTCTGTTGTAGCGATCTCTTTACAGGCTTAAGCAAACTCATCGGGCTTGGTTTCAACGTTTTGCTGCTTATATTATTACAGTCGGGTTTAGTCCTAGTCGCTGTGACTCATCTCTATTTATTTATCGCTAGGGTGATGATACTGTATTTTTGTTACTATATGTGGATAATATTGTTCTTACTGCTTCCTCTAACAGCTTGTTACAGCGTCTCATTGTTTCCTTACATAAAGAGTTCTCTATGACAGATTTGGGGGCTCTTAATTATTTTTTGGGTGTTTTTGTTACGTGTGACTCCTCCGGGATGTTTTTGTCACAGCGTAAGTATGCTATGGAGATATACGCTATGGAGATTTTGGAGCATGCACATATGGTTGGTTTTAACCCTTGTCGGACTCCTGTTGATAGAGAGTGTAAATTGGGTAATGATGGTCCATCAGTTGATGATCTGACACTCTATCGGAGTCTTACTGGCTCTCTTCAGTATCTTACTTTCACTAGACCTGATATTACGTATGCTGTGCAGAAGGTGTGTCTTTATATGCATGATCCACAAGAGCCTCACTTTTCAGCTCTTAAGCGGATTTTATGGTATGTGTGTGGTACTTTAGACTATGGTTTATAGTTTTTTGCTTCATATACTACTTCTTTGGTGGCTTATTCTGATGCGGATTGGGCGGGTTTCCCCACCACTAGGTGTTCCACTTCGGGTTATTCTATTTTTCTTGGCAACAACCTCCTTTCCTGGTCCTCTAAGCGTCAGGCGACGCTTTCTCGTTCCAGTGCTGAGGCTGAGTATAGGGGTGTTGCCAATGATGTTGTTGAAACGTGTTGGTTATGCAACTTACTACGTGAGTTACATACTCCTTTGTCTTCTGCTATGATTGTGTATCGTGATAATGTGAGTATTGTGTATTTATCTTCTAACCCGGTTCAGCATGAGCGGACCAAGCATATTGAGATAGACATACATTTTGTTCGTAATTTAGTTGCTGCTGGTCAGGTTCGGGTTCTACATGTGCCCTCTCGGTTTTAGTATGCTGATATCTTCACCAAAGGTTTACTTTCAGCATTGTTTGATGAGTTTCGTGACATTTTGAGTGTCTGGTGTCCTCCCGCTCAAACTGTGGGGGAGTGTTAGTCGTAGTATTGTATGTTAGCCCGTTATGGTTTATTTCGGCTAAGGCCCGTGTTTGTATTGTTAGGGTTAATACCCTATATATGTATTATTTGGATGTGATGAATAAACAACGAATCATTAAAACCTACACCTTAGAAAAGGAGTAAACAGAAGTTTTACTTTGGACCCAACTTCAAATAGATGTAATTTATTTGTGGAAATAGACATGGATGTAACAAATGTTAGTACTAAATTGCGTTTGCCTTTGATGTTTTGTTTCTACTCCCCAATTTTGATACTTGATTATAATCCACCTAGTTAACACAAATGTTAAGGTCCCCATGATTAGTCAATATGGATATGTTGGAAACCAAGCTAAATGTTATCAAATTCGGTTAGTGAGGTATCTCTGATATTGTTAAACTTTGGGGTATTAATCTGTGGCAAACATGTCATTCTATCAATTGCTAATGGTTTTCAAGTTATGTTAGTGCAGGCTTATTACAGGGGTTAATCATGGACAAAACATAAATGGTTTAAAGTTCCAAGAAGTTCATTTCTGCTGAAGCATTTCTGTGGAAAACTAGAAGGGGGGGTTGAATAGTTTTGCCGATTTTAAGTTGATTTCAAAAACTTTAGATTCGATATTATGTGAAATCGTATGGATGTTGAGAACGTATAGATCTAATGATAATGCAAGCAAATAAACAAAGTTAAGGGATAGAAAAGACACAACCGATTTATAGTGGTTCGGCTACAAGGACACCTTCCTTGCCCTACTCCACTCCCCGAGTCACCTACTCGAGAGTTCAAGCACTATGTCAACAAACTCCTTCACTTGGCGGAGAAGCCTTCACAAAGTTGCTTACACTTTTTCCGGTACAAAGCTAGATACCGAGTCCGTAGCACGGTGGACCAAACCAACACAACTATTACACAACAAATATGTGAAATATCAAATACAAGATCTTCGCTACAGAAATCTTGCGGAGTGACAAATCAATCAAGGACCCCTTGCTTGGATGACTTGTAGAATGCTCGTGATCTCGCCTTAGAGAAGGACCTATATGAGGATCACAAATAGAAAGAAAGAAGAACAACTCTCTAGATCAAGTGATCTATATGTTAGAAGAGAATGAGAGTGTATGAGAGATTTAGTAAGAAGAGGGGTGAGTTAGAATGAAGAAATGGATCTCTATTTATAGGCAAAATTCTTCACTGTTCCCCCGGATCCCACGGATCCCTTCCACTTGGGATCCGTCTAGTGTAAACCAAGGGATCCGTGGAACGCTCCTCTTTGCCCATGGGTTTTTTGGTTATGGGTCATGGGTTATGGGTTGGTCCATGGGTTTTCATTAGATTCAATGTACCTAAGTATACATTGTATCTAGTCTTCTTGGGTATGGGCTAAGATCCATGGGTTATTGTCCATAGGTTATGGTTTTTACCCATCCTAATAAACTATTACAACAAATGCTTAATTACTACATTTTTGTATTTAAATGGCTATATGTAAATGCTTTACAAAAATAACATGTATCCTTATAATTATACTTAAGACAACATTATATTTGTTATCAACAAAACACAAAGAGATCGCAAAATATTAATAAACGTTTTTACGGTTTATTTGTATTAACAATCTCCCCCTTTTTGTTGATGACAAAACATAATGTTATGATGAGTAAAACTTAAGAATAGATGTAAGTTTTGAAAGCCCCTAAGTTTTACTTCTTCTCCCCCTTTTTGCCGAAACAAAAAGTTAACCCTTGGAAGAAATAAACATAATAGTGTGGAAAAATTAGTCCACATATCGCTAACTCCCCCTTGACGGTAGCTCCCCCTTGTTTGGGGCGTCAAGTGAAGAAAATTAAAAAATCCTACAAGTAGAAAGGTTAGTAACATGCTTAAATAATCTTGTGATTGTCGAGAATCAAGATTGGGAGCCAAGGTATGTAAACAAGGCCTTGTAATAAAATAACAAATTGTAGTGGTATTTATGCCACTTACAAGCATGTAAAAATAAGAACAAGATTTGTTCTTGAAAATGACTTAAGAGAAAAAAAATACTAAAAGTAAAAAATAGTAGTAGTTATTCCTTCCATGCTTGCATAAGGTTATGGATGGAGGTTTTGATGAGTGATGGTATTGATGCGATCAAGGATGAGGTTGAGTATGAATCGCATTTCTTCCCTAACTTCTATTGCGATGTCCCTAGTGGACTGGCAATGTTCACAATGTAAATGATGTGGGTAATGAGTGCGGAAGTTTTCCGGGTTGTTTTGATTTGAGTTATGCGGAAGTTGTGATGGAAAAATAGGAAAATATGGATCAATATCCGGAATGTTTGTAAATGGTGGTGGAAAAGAACCTAGATGTTCTTGTAATGTGATGGGAGCTAATGGTGGTGATGTTTCAAGATCTTGAAAAATAGTATTTGGTAATGTGGGGGGTGTTGAAAATACTATTTCTTTTTCTTTAGGTTGGGTAGATCTTGTTGGATTCTTAAGGAGTTCCAAAAGAGTGATTTTAGGTGGTGAAGAAGTTGGTGTACTTGTTGGTGATGAGGGAGGTGCTATAATGGAAGCATCTTGTGGTGAGTTATTTGTTGAGGATGAATCATTTGAGGTTGGTTTTGCTAAACAACAAGATCGGATACTAATCCGTGCGGATATCCTAGAGTTGGATTGTGGTATCTTAGATGGTGGTAGTACAAAGGTTTGGGTATCATGAAGATGATTGTTTGTACTTGGTGATTCATCTAAAGGGTTTTTGGATGACATGGTGTATTGTGTATGTGAGGATGAGATGGATTATGCAAGCATTTTGGGAGTTCTATATAGAGAAAAACAAAGCATGGTAATGAATGCTTGACCCAAAATGTGGATTAAAATCTAATGATTAGATATGAATTTAAGGCATGTGATCATGAGAACACAAGCATTAAAGAGCATACTCCCAAAAATGAAACAAATTTGGATTTTTTTTTATCCAAAGTAAAAAATAGGAAGGTAAAATTAGCTTCTGTTCCACGGTTCCCACGGATCCTTCCCTTGAGGGATCCGTCCAGCATGAAGGCTGGGATCCGTGGGTCTGGCGATTCAGGCAGCACAAAATTTTCCATTTGGAAACATTTTTGCCTATTGTGTGCCTATATGCAAACTATTTAGAGTTGCGGTTATCTCGACCCCTAAAAAGAAATAGAAAATAAACTAGAAGTATAAAAACATCCTATTGAGATAACCCGAAAACACATATTTAGTACATGAGTACGTAATTTTGTGTTATCAATGCTCCTTAATTCATTGTTGCTTAAATGAATGTACCCGAAAACACATATTAGTTATGTGTCCCCTTTAGCATTCAAAAGACATGAGATGCAATGAAAACGGGTTTTTACTTTGTATTAATAATGAAAAAGCGATTTGTCCTAGACGTGAGAAATTGCTTTTGTGAAATTGATACGGGAAGGTATCATTCTTTTAGAAAACATTTTGAAAAGAGATTTTCTTTGAAAATGTGTATGTAGTTATGTGTTTGCAACAAAAAAAATAAAAAAAAAATTATAAGTGGAAAACTTATCATAGGTTTTGAAAATTCCCGTATTGTTTGTGAGTTGTGCGTGAAATAGAGATCCTAGACTCAGAAAGTAGAAGGCTAGTGTTTACATACCTTGTAGAGTCAAATAAGTTACGAAGAAAGTAGAAGGCTAGTGTTCCATTAGACCAAGACCAAGACGAAGTAGGTTGAATTGTTCCCGCTTCAATGGTTTGGTGAGGACGTCGGCTATGTTGTCTTCGGATGCTACCTTCTCAATAGAGATGTTCCCCTTTTGAACATTGTCTCTTAGGAAGTGATGACGAATCTCTATATGCTTTGTGCGAAAATGCAATACCGGATTCTTGCTTAAGTCGATGGCACCTTTGTTGTCACATAGGATGGCTATGTCGCTTAGATGGATGTCGTAGTCTACTAACGCTTGTTTCATCCATAGTGCTTGTTGGCATGCTTTGCCGGCGGAGACATACTCGGCTTCGGTTGTTGATATTGCAAGTGCCGTTTGTTTTTTAGAAAACCAAGATGTTAAACAACATCCCATAAAAGTACATACCCCACTTGTAGTTTTTCTATCAACGTAATCACCTGCATGGTCAGAATCTGCATATACAATTGTTTCTACTCCCGTGCCCTTAGGATACCATAATCCTAATTGTGTTGTACCCTTAATATATCTAAATATCCTTTTTACAGCTTCTAGGTGTGATGTTTTAGGGTCTTCTTGAAACCTAGCACATAAGCAAACACTAAACATGATATCCGGCCTACTTCCCATGAGGTAGAGAAGACTACCTATCATGCCACGATATTTAGTATTATCTACGGATTCGCTGTCTTCATCTTTTGTGAGTTTGGTGTCGGATGACATTGGAGTCCTAATTGGTTTTGACTCTTCTAGACCGAATTTCTTTAACATCTCCTTGATGTATTTAGATTGATTGAAGAAGATACCATCTTCTACTTGTTTTATTTGTAGACCAAGAAAGAAACTAAGTTCTCCCATCATACTCATCTCGAACTCGTCATGCATGATTTTAGAGAAATCATCACACATGTCTTGACAAGTGGATCCGAATATAATATCATCTACATATATTTGTACTATGATTATATGTGACTCTCTTTTCTTAGTAAAAAGTGTGTTGTCAACTAACCCCATGGTATAGTTGTGTTTAACTAGAAATGACTTGAGTCTATCATACCAAGCTTTTGGAGCTTGTTTAAGACCGTAAAGGGCTTTCTTTAATTAATACACATGTTTGGGTTTTTCAAAATCAATGAAGCCCGGAGGTTGAGCTACATATACTTCTTCATTTATGAAACCATTTAGAAAAGCGCTTTTGAAATCCATTGGATAAAGCTTTAGATCATTAGCACAAGCATACGCAAGAAGTATTCTTATAGACTCTAATCTAGCCACGGGGCGTAGGTCTCATCAAAGTCTATTCCCTCTTGTTGGTTATACCCTTGAGCAACGAGTCTAGCCTTGTTCCTAGACACTACTCCGTTTGCATCTAATTTGTTTTTATAAACCCATTTGGTTCCTATTATGGTTTGATTACTAGGTGGAGGGACAAGTGTCCAAACATCATTAGAAACAAATTGATTTAGTTCTTCTTGCATAGCCATTACCCAAATTTCATCTTTTATGGCTTCTTGTGTATTCTTAGGTTCTAAGGTTGAAACGAAACAAAACAAGCTACTTTGGTTTTGAACTTGAGATCTTAATGTTCGTTCGTTTAGTTTTCCTATGACTTTATCTACGGGGTGATCTTTGGACTCTTTAATGTTTATTATTTCATCACTTAGAGGTTCTTCTTCTTCACTTATCTTTTTCTTTATTACTATAGCTTCACTTTCTATAATCTCGTCATCGACAAGAGGTGGAGAGGGTTTGGGTGGACTTTCATCAAATTTTATATTTAATGACTCTTCTACCTTCATTGTTTCTTTGTTTAATATGACGTAAGCTTTGCTATTTGGCGAGTAACCTAAAAAGATACCTTCGGTTGATTTAGGATCAAATTTTGTAAGGTAATCTTTAGTGTT
>BPTQ01000002.1:275154658-275174504 GCA_019973895.1 Chrysanthemum seticuspe
TTTTACCGTATTGGTATCCTTCTCCTTAATCCTTTGTACCTCAGATACAGTAATTTTAGCCATTACTTGGATTTCTGTTTGATACAGAATGGAGATACCTACTATGAAGCTGGAATACCGTAGCTTCTAACCCAGTGCGGTTGTACGCTGAAGAAGTTAGCGATAGTAGGTTTCTAGATCATTCTCTGGATGGATTCAATTTTATACTTGTAGAAAAAACACTACGAACATTATATCCTTTTGTTCGAGTAAGCTCAGTATTTCGATTTTTGTACCACAGGTGTTGATCCACAGATCTTAATGATGTATACCTAAATAAACCAGGTAGGCGATAGGTTTCAATACCTCCGTTGATGATGTGAAACCATTATCACCTACTGATGAGATCCATATGTACCTGTTTTAAAAATTTCTTGTTTTGTTGTTCTTTAAAAATTTTGTCCATGTATACCTAGAGTAGTCATCCACTATTACCAAAGTGTAGTAGTTGCCTCCATAACTTTGGATAGCGGATGGACCAAATAAATCCATATGTAGTAATTCTAGACACCTAGTTGTGGACACCATGTTTTTAGCTTTATGACTCGAATGAGCTTGTTTTCCTATATTACAAGCATCACAAAAAAGATGTTCATATTTTAACTTAGGTAGGTCTCTTACTAGATCTTTGGATGATAGCGATTGAAGAAGTCGCATGTTGGCGTGACCCAATCTTCGATGCCATAAGGTCGAAGTATCATCCATAGAGGTAAGACATAGTTTGTCTTTAGGTTCATTACCGATTTTAATGACATAGACTCCATGTTTCCTAATTCCTCTTCCTATGGTTATGCCATTTTTAAGTATCTTACTACCGGTTTCGGTAAAAAGTACATTGCACTTTTTATCACATATTTGTCCTATACTTAAGAGGTTAAAGTTTAGGTTTTCTATGTGACACACATCGTTAATGGTTAGAGATTTGTTAGAAATCGTACCTTTACCGATGATTCTACTTTTATTATTTCCAAACACCACATTACCTCCATTGAAGGATTCATATGTGGAGAATAGATCCCTATTGCCGGTCATGTGCCTCGTGCACCCGCTATCCTTGACCCATTCATCGGGGTCCAGGTCGACCTTTAAGCACACCTAAAACAATAATAAACTCAAAAGTTTGGTCCCTATTTGTTCATGGGTCCATTAGTGTTAAACATTACATTCATGTTAGACATGTATGGATAAGATGAGTATGCATTCCATGGAGCAAAGTTTTGAAAATGAAAACCGTTTTGCATGTTTGGATTCCATCCCATTTGATGGTTACTTTTCGGGTAAACGTTATTAGGTCTCCTAAATGAATTAGGTTTTGAAAAAGATGGAGCTTTGTTTCTTGCAAAAGTAGGATTATATTTTGGAGGTGGTTGTCTAGTGGTGACATGATTTGGTTTCTTCCTATTAACTATGACAAACTCAGTTCTAGATGAAGAAGCTACGTTATTGCTACTGTTTGCTACAGCAGATCCACGGATCCCTTTCTGTACACTAGCCGGTTCCCTTTTTAGGGGATCCGTGGGATCCGCCACAACAGTGGCTGGTTTTTCTAGTTCCTTAACAAATTTTGTTTCTTTGCTTTCACTAGTTGATGGATCAAGTTGTTGACTACCTAGACCCTTTTGATTGTTACCGATTTTAACGCCATCGAGTATTGTATCTAAAGTGTTCGTGCTCATTCTATAAATTTTAGAATCTAAGTGATCCACTAGTGTTTGAAGTTGAACGCAAAGTTCACATTCACCACTTGCTATTTTACCCTTCTATAAACGTTTTAGTTTTGCTTTTAATTCTATGACTTATTTATCTAAACGTTGATTTTGACTCTTTAAAAGCTTGTTTTTGTTAACTAGTTTTAAGTTAATATTGCATAGTTTATCATATTCATTATGAAATGAGTCGTCATCAAGTGATGGGCTACTATAATATTCGTGACATACCTCGTCATTTTCCATGAGACAAATTTCTTCGTCCTCCTCGTCGCTCATTCCCCATGTGCCGCTCACGAACGCCTTTTGATCATCCCGTTTGGGACACTTACTAATAAAGTGGTTTGGGTCCCCACATTTAAAGCAAGTACGATCATCCTTTGACTTCTCGTCCTCTTTCCTTTTCCGAAAGCCTTTCTTGTCGTCGTACGGTTGTTTGACGTATCTTCCCTTTCTTCTAAAGAACTTTTTAAAGTCCCTTACCGCTATAGCGTATTCTTCCTCGTCACTACTCGAAGATGAGTTCTCTTCATCGCTTGAAACCTTTTTGGCTTTAATGGCAAGAGATTTGTGTTTCTCTTTCACCTTTGAGACTTCGGAATCTTTAGCAAGGACAAGCTCGTAGACTTTTAGGTTGCCTATGAGTTCATCGAGGGTGAGGATTATCAAATCTTTTGACTCTTCGATCGCCGTCACCTTGGATCTCCACTTTGATGGAAGTGCCCTTAGATATCTCCTAACATGGTTACAGCTAGAAAAAGATTCATCAAGTGCTTGTAAAGATGTAATAATAGTATTAAAGTTAGCAAATGAATGATCTATAGTTTCCTCATCCGATATTGAAAATTGTTCATATTGTTGAACAAATAAATCAATTTTATTATTTTTAACTTGTTTCTTTAGAGGTTTTAAGCATAGAAATTCTTTCGAATTCCTTTTTCGGTAAAGCATTATATAAAACCATTTTTGCTTCACTATTTTTAGAAAGCCTTTTCTTCATTTCATCGTTTAGTTTATCATGAGGTATGTGAACTAAATTTCCTTTATCATCATTTGAGGTAGCCTCAAAATCACCTTCAACAATAATGTACCAAAGATCAATATCTTTGGACTTCACATATGTTTCGAATCTATTTTTCCAATATATAAAACCATTAGTTTCAAGTAGTGGTGGTCGTTGCATGGATTGCCCTTCCTTATAATTTTCAGAACCCATAGTGATCGAAATGTTTTTAAAATACAATTTTATTTTAAAACTTTTATAAACTTAGCTCTTGATGCCAATTGTGGAAAACTAGAAGGGGGGGTTGAATAGTTTTGCCGATTTTAAGTTGATTTCAAAAACTTTAGATTCGATATTATGTGAAATCGTATGGATGTTGAGAACGTATAGATCTAATGATAATGCAAGCAAATAAATAAAGTTAATGGATAGAAAAGACACAACCGATTTATAGTGGTTCGGCTACAAGGACACCTTCCTTGCCCTACTCCACTCCCCGAGTCACCTACTCGAGAGTTCAAGCACTATGTCAACAAACTCCTTCACTTGGCGGAGAAGCCTTCACAACGTTGCTTACACTTTTTCTGGTACAAAGCTAGATACCGAGTCCGTAGCACAGTGGACCAAACCAACACAACTATTACACAACAAATATGTGAAATATCAAATACAAGATCTTCGCTACAGAAATATTGCGGAGTGACAAATCAATCAAGGACCCCTTGCTTGGATGACTTGTAGAATGCTCGTGATCTCGCCTTAGAGAAGGACCTATATGAGGATCACAAATAGAAAGAAAGAAGAACAACTCTCTAGATCAAGTGATCTATATGTTAGAAGAGAATGAGAGTGTATGAGAGATTTAGTAAGAAGAGGGGTGAGTTAGAATGAAGAAATGGCTCTCTATTTATAGGCAAAATTCTTCACTGTTCTCCCGGATCCCACAGATCCCTTCTACTTGGGTTCCGTCTAGTGTAAACCAAGGGATCCGTGGAACACTCCTCTTTGCCCATGGGTTTTTTGGTTATGGGTCATGAGTTATGGGTTGGTCCATGGGTTTTCATTAGATTCAATGTATCTAAGTATACATTGTATCTAGTCTTCTTGGGTATGGGTTAAGATCCATGGGTTATGGTCCATGGGTTATGGTTTTTACCCATCCTAATAAACTATTACAACAAATGCTTAATTACTACATTTTTGTATTTAAATGGCTATATGTAAATGCTTTACAAAAATAACATGTATCCTTATAATTATACTTAAGACAACATTATATTTGTTATCAACAAAACACAAAGAGATCGCAAAATATTAATAAACGTTTTTACGGTTTATTTGTATTAACAATTTCTCATTTCTGCTGATGAGTCATTTATAGCCGTTAGAGGGGTCTTTGTGTATCTTTATCTCCTATTTAATAAGTCCCTTAATCTAGGGTTAGACACACTGAGTGTGCAGTCATTGTCTCACATTCTCTCCTTTCTGATCTTTACATTGATCTTGTCTCTTCTTTGTATTTGTATGGTTACTGTCTCATTGACATTAATCTAACCTTGTAACACTTTGGATACTATTGTTGATTTAATCTAAGTCGACTATTGAGTCTTAGGTTTGAATAAAAGTTCTATTGTTTATCTATTGTTGCTGATAATTTCGAACATGGTTTTAGAGCATCAAGCTCATAATCATTATTGATTCACCATCCAAGGGTTTCTTCATAGAAACTTGGGGACATCTCTTCAGCAACAAATTGGTGGTCTGGGGTTCTTGCTATTGGCATAATCACTGGTTATTTCCTATTGTGATTTGTTCTTTCCGCTGCATATTGCTCTGTAAGTATAAGTCTAATCTCTTCTTCAAACAAACAGTGCTTAAGTCTTTGTGGGTGCAAACGGGTAGACTAACATCTTGATCTGCCACCTCTGAGTGGTATGAATACCTGCTCTGGTTTACCCCAGTTCACAGGCTTGGTGCTTGTTGTTTCTTAATTACAAAGTCTTATTTATTTCTTTATCTGTCTATCTGCTCTTGCTGTTATCTCTGTCTGTGTTATTTGTCTGTCTTATTGTTTGCATTATGGCTGTTGGTGATGATAATACTGGTGGTGGTGGTGGTTCTTCCACTGAGAAAAGCTTATCCTTTGGTGATTCTTTGTATTTACACCCCAATAACACCAATGGTACTCCCATTATTTCTATCAAACTCACTGGAACTAAAAATTATAAAATATGGAATATGGCCATGACCTTTGCCTTAAGGAATCATAATAAGTTAGGGTTTATTGATGGTACTTGCATAAGAGATGACTCAAACCCTGGTCTTGCTAATCAATGGGATACTTGTAACTCTGTTGTGGTTACCTGGATTCTTAACTCTCTTAGTCCTGAACTATTTGCTGGTGCTATCTATGCTAAAACTGCTTATGAAATGTGGAATGATCTTAAAGATACTTATGATAAGGTTGATGGTCCAGCTATTTTTAATTTTGTTGGGATATGAAAGTGCTGAACAATTAAAGTACTGAAGATTTACAAAGTACTGCAGAATGGTAAAGAACTGGAGAAAGTCAAAAAGTCAAAGTACTGCACATGAAGGTCAAAGTACTGCAAGAGTTAAAGAACTGTCTATTTGTTTATGGAAAGTCTTGTAATTCTAGAATAGATTACTTGTCGTACAAGGATACATTATTGTAAACCGACTAGGGTTATCCTTGAGCCTATAAAAGGACCCCTAGATTGGCATTAGAGAGGTACGAATTCACAAATCTTAGAGTTTACGATTACAAGTTATTTAGAGTTTAGAGAGTTCGATATTCTTAATTTTGTTAAAGTATCTGCATAAGAAGCAGATTTAGAGTTATTAATCAAGTTGTTTTTCTTAGATTTATTGAGTAAATTCCGCGTACTTAATAAAGATTATTCAGTGTTTCATTGTGAATAACTTAGGATTTATCCGAGGTTATTAAACCTTAAACAAGCTAGTTAAGTTAGTTTGGTTAGAGTACATCGATCCAACAAGTGGTATCAGAGCTTGTGTGAAAACTCTGACTAAGAAGAAACCCTACTACAACAAAGTTAAAGATGTCGACTGAAGCTGTTCCACCACCATCAATCACCTCACTCAGGATTCCAATCATCAAGAAGGGAGAATATGACTTATGGTGTATGAAGATGAGGCAGTACATTGCCATTACAGATCATGCTTTATGGAATGTAATTGTCAATGGTAATGAAGTTGTTTCAGAACCTATAGCGATTGAAGGACAACCTAAACCACTCAAAGCTGTCTTACCTGTTGCTACCATAAGGAATCAAGAGAAGGCTCTTAACATTCTCTTGTCTGCTATACCTGATGGACATCTATTGAAGTTTCATGATGCTAAAGATGCAAAGCAGCTCTGGGCTGCTCCCAAGACAAGATTTGGAGGGAATGAAGCTTCTAAGAAGATGCACAGAAATCTTCTTAAGCAACAGTTTGAGACGTTCACAGTTGGTGAAAGAGAGAGTCTTGATGCTGCATATGATAGGTTTCAGAATCTTCTTAACATGTTGGAGCTATACAAGGCAGAAGTATCAGTTGAAGATGCTAATCTGAAGTTTCTAAGGAGTTTGCCATCTACATGGCATGTCATTGCTACAATGATCAGAGGACAACCTGGTTTAGATGTCATGGACTTTGATGATCTCTACAACCATCTAAAGGTTTATGAGCATGAGATGAATGGTCAAACAAGTTCTAAATCTCACAGTATTGCTTTTCAATCATCTGAAAAGAAGGGCAGTACTTCAACCAAAAGTACTGCTTCTCCTACTCAAAGTACTGTGACTCAAAGTACTGTCTCGTATGCTGCTCCCACCCATGCTCAGCAAGCACTACCACCTACTACTATGCACTCAGATGAAGTTGTGTGTTCCTTCTTTTCTCAACAGGCTTCTTTACCTGTCACCTATGAAGAAGATCTCTCACAGATTGAAGAGAATGCTTTGGAAGAAATTGATATCAGGTGGCAAGTAGCAATGATTACTGCAAGGATTAAGAAGTACATGAAGAAAACAGGAAAGAACATTGATTTCAAGCCAAAACAGGGAATCACTTTTGACAAATCAAAGATTGAATGCTTTAATTGTCAAAAGACTGGACACTTTGCAAGGAGTTGCAGATTTGCTAAGTATCAAGCAAATAGAATGACTGAAAAACCTAAGCTGGAACTCAAAGAAATCCCTATTACTGAAACCAAAGCTTTGGTTGCTCAAGAAAGTTTATCAGAGGTTGACTGGAGTGCTGAGTTTGATGATGAACCAGTAACCTACTGTATGGTTGCTATGAAGGAAGAGGTTGAAGATCTGTGGAAGAACTGGACTGGAGCTCTGCTTTTGATGAGGAACCTGAACATGCTGCTTTGGAACCCAGAGACTGTCTAGGAGGATTTGACTGGAGCTTGGAGTCTGAAGATGATCCTGTACTACTTGCTATGGTAGCTACATCACTAAGTTCATCTCCTATCTCTGAGGTATGCTCAAATTGTCATGATTTCTATCAAAAACTGTTAAATAGTTATGTCATTGAAAGAGATAATTGCATTATGGCTAGGTCTGAGGTAGCAGGTTATCAAATCACTTTAGAGTCTATGGAAGCCAAAATATTAACTCATGAAAATAATGAAATGGCTTGGGCTGAAAAATATGAACAACAGGATTACCAGTTAAAACTTAGTGAATGGAAGCTAAACTGTAAAATTGCTGAAATTGAGAAACTAACTAAGGAGAGGGATAATCTGTTAGCTAAGTTTGATGCCTGGAAAGAATCTGGCTTGTCTCATGTTGCTTATGTTGAAAAACAGAGAAGGGCTTACATTAGAACTGGCTTAGGATTTGGCATGGACTTTACTAACATGGAAGAGAACACATATAGTGATCAGGATGACTTAGACTTAGCAGATGTAACCACTAGTGATGATGAACTCATTAATTATGTAGACACATCTAGTAATGAGGGTTCAATTAGTGATTCACCTCCTGAGCTTAAGAAAGACAAAGTTTATCATGCTGTTCCACATCCAGTTGGTAGTCATCAACCCATAAGACCTGATGTTTCACGATTTGGTGTAGACAGCCTTGAGTTTAGGAAGAAGCTTATTAGTCAATCTAGGACTGAAACCCCAAAAGAAACTGTTAATACCAATGTTCAAAGTCAAGCAGTACCTTCAACTCAAAGTACTGCTCCACAAGCAGTACCTTCAGGAAAACCTTTTCAAAACAGTACTGCTAAACCTTTTTGGGATAACTTTGGTCAAAACAGATTTAATCATTCACCTAGAAGGCAAAATAGTTTTGGTCATAGACATAGGAGTAGACACTTTGGAAGTATGGGTGAAAAACTGTGTTTTGTGTGTTATAGTCCTAATCACTTAATCAAAGATTGTGACCGACACTCAGAATATCTAAGCAAGTTTCCAAAGAATAGGTCTACCAACCAGAAACCTAGAGAGCACAAACCAGTCTGGAATAATTCAAATAGGGTAAATCATCGTAATTTCTCACCTGACCATAGGTACCCTCACCAGAGAAGATCTTTTTCTAGGCAACCAGTACCTTCACAAGCAGTACCTTCTCAAAGTACTGCTAATTCAACACAAGGTACTGCTCACACTACTTGGAATAGGAACCCTAGGAGATCTCACTTTTATCAACCTAGAAGATACTACAATTCACATAGGGGATCTAGATCACAGGAACCAAGTGTTAAAACTGAATGGGTTAAAAGGGAAAGTACTGCTGAGGGACAAACTGTACTTTCAACAAAAAGTGAATCTGATGTTTTCATAATACAGGAAAAAGAGAATGAATTTGCAAAAGAGAGTTCTGTTGAAAAACCAGAAAGTTTTGAAAATCCACATGCTAAAAATCAAAAGATAATTCTGGATCATGTTTTGAAAAACAGTGGAAATTACATACTCAAAGAATTTGAGTTTGTAACTCCACAAGGGGAACACAAGTCAGTAATGGCTTGGGTTCCTAAAAGAAACTAACTCTCTATATTTTTGTGCAGGGCAACCCAGAAGAGGAGCTTAAAGATCATCTTATTGTAGATAGTGGTTGCTCTGGAAGTATGCCAGGAGATAAGGAGATTCTGTCTGATTTTAGATCTGTTAGTGGAGGAAGAGTTGCATTTGGGAATGATCCCAATGGAAGAAAGAATAATGGGAAAGGAACAATCAAAGCTGGAAGAATCGATTTTGAGAATGTTAGATATGTGAAGGAGCTAAAGTTCAACTTATTGTCAATATCTCAAATCTGTGATAAAAAGCATCCTGTGTTATTCACTGACACAGAATGTCTCATTCTTTCATCTGACTTCAAGCCTGTTGCTGATGACTTGGTAGTACTCAGAGTACCAAGAACAAATGATGTGTATAGTCTAGACATGAAGAGTCTTCACTCTTATGGAAGAGCCACCTGTTTAGTGGCAAAAGCATCAACTGAAGAAGCACATCAGTGGCATAGAAGAATGGGCCATGTTAATTTCAAGAATATCAACAAACTGGTCAAAGGCAATTTAGTTAGAGGTTTACCTTCAAAGACTTACAAGAATGATCACTCCTGTTTGGCATGCAAGAAGGGTAAAGAGCATAAAGCTTCATGCAAGAAGCTTGAGGAGAGAACTATTAGAGAACCATTAGAGCTGTTACATATGGATCTGTTTGGACCTGTCTCTGTGGCAAGTTTAAACAAGAAGAAGTACTTCTTGGTTATTACAGATGATTGCAGTAGATTCAGTTGGTTATTTTTCTTGGGTTTTAATGATGATACTTTTGATGCTATACAGACTCTAATCATCGCACTGGAAAACCAATTGAGACTCAAGGTTAGAGGTATTAGATGTGACAATGGGACTGAATTCAAGAACAAGCAAATGGATGAATTTTGTGCTAACAAAGGAATCAAGAGGGAGTTCAGTATTGCAAGAACATCACAGCAGAATGGTGTTGCTGAGAGGAAGAATAGAACTTTGATTGAAGCAGCCAGAACTATGCTTGCAGACTCTCAACTACCTATTCAATTCTGGGCTGAGGCTGTAAGTACTGCTTGCTATGTACTTAATAGAGTATCAGTCACCAAACCACAAATGAAGACACCTTATGAGTTGCTGATGGGCAACAAACCCAACATTCGATTTTTGAAGCCTTTTGGATGCCCTCTCACTATTTTAAACACTATTGATTATTTGGGAAAGTTTGATGGCAAGTCAAAAGAAGGATATTTATTGGGATATTGTACCAACAGCAAGGGTTTTAGAGTATACAACAGAGTTACTAAGAAGGTTCAAGATTGTCTTCATGTTGAGTTTTTAGAAGATCAAGAGAATCAGAAGGATAAAGGTCCTGATTGGATGTTTGATCTTGAGGTTTTGACTCCTTCCATGAACTATGTACCTGTCAGAGAAGAAAATCAACCTGTTTCTCATGGAGAAGATACACAATATGTTGTTCATGGAGTTCATATTAGACCTGATGTTGTTATTGATACAGATCCAAAGCAAAGTACTGATGCTCCAAATCAAAGTACTGATGAACCAAAGGAAAGTACTGATGAACCAAAATCTTCACTATCTGCTGAGGATCAAGCTATTCAAGAGACACTTAATCAGATGCTTCTTCAAGATGTAATGGCACATTCTCATTCTGATGAACAAAGAAGAGCTTATGAAGAAGCAAAGAAAAAGAATAAGCATGCAGAGTATTCTCACAGTACTTTGGATAGTACTTTCGACCAAAGTACTGATACACCAGTTGACAGTACTTTAGATGATTTGGATGATCCTACTATGCCTGGTTTAGAGGAAACTGATGATGAGTTTCAAGATGAAGGTATTTTCTCAGATTCAAATGAAGATGATGATCTTACTAATTTAGATGATACTTATGGAGTTCCACAGTCTCCAATCTTAAGAATCCATAAGAATCATCCAACTGATCAAATCATTGGTCCTTCTACTTCTGGAGTTATGACAAGACACAAAGCTAAGAGTTTCACAACACCTCACAATGCTTTACTTAGCTTTGTGTATACACAAAACAGGCTGAATCATAAGGACCATCAAACCTGCCTATTTACTTGTTTCATCTCTCAAGAGGAACCCAAGAATATTGCTCAAGCATTAACTAAAGAAAGCTGGGTTGAAGCTATGCAGGAAGAACTTCTTCAATTTAAACTTCAAGAAGTTTGGGTTTTATGTGATCTTCCAGATGGGAAGAGAGTTATTGGAACCAGATGGGTTTTCAGAGTGAAAAGAGATGAAAGAGGCAATGTTATCAAAAACAAGGCAAGATTAGTAGCTCAAGGCTACAGACAAGAAGAAGGAGTAGATTATGATGAAGTATTTGCTCCTGTAGCAAGGATTGAGGCTATTAGAATATTTCTTGCTTTTGCTTCATATATGGGTTTTCAGGTTTACCAAATGGATGTCAAGAGTGCCTTTCTCTATGGCACTATTACATAAGAGGTGTATGTTAAACAACCTCCAGGTTTTGAAGATCCTAAGCACCCTAACAAAGTCTACAAGGTGGTTAAGGCTCTTTATGGCCTTCATCAGGCACCTAGAGCTTGGTATGAGAGGCTCTCCACTTTCTTATTAAAACATGGTTACAGAAGGGGGGCTATTGACAAGACTTTGTTTATCAAGAGAGACAAGAAGGATATCATGTTAGTTCAAGTGTATGTTGATGATATCATCTTTGGAGCTACCAAACAGTCTATGGTAAAGGAGTTTGAGCAGCTGATGCAGAAAGAATTTCAAATGAGTTTAATGGGTGAGTTAACTTTCTTTTTGGGACTTCAAGTTAAGCAGTCAAAGGAAGGTATTTTTATAAGTCAAGACAAGTATGTATCTGACATACTTAAGAAGTTCAGTTTTGATGCTATGAAGCCAGTAACTACACCTATTAAATCAATCAACTCATTGGGCAAAGATGAAGATGGACAACCTGTTGAAGTCAAGTTATACAGATCAATGATTGGCTGTCTAATGTATCTTACTGCATCAAGGCCTGATATCATGTTTGCAGTGTGTTTATGTGCAAGATATCAAGTCTCACCAAAGGTCTCTCATATGAATGCAGTAAAGAGGATTTTTAGTTATTTGAAATAGCAACCCAAGTTGGGGTTGTGGTATCCTAAGGAGTCCCCTTTTCACTTAGAAGCTTTTTTAGATAGTGATTATGCAGGTGATAATTATGATAGAAGATCAACAACTAGAGGATGCCAATATCTTGGAAGAAGGTTAGTCTCCTGGCAATGCAAGAAGCAGACAATTGCAGCAACATCATCTACTGAAGCTGAATATGTGGCTGCTGCAAGCTATTGTGGACAAGTTTTGTGGATGCAGAATCAACTCTTGGACTATGGGTTCAATTTTAAGAATACTCCTATCAATATTGATAATGAGAGTACTATCTGTATTGTGAAGAATCCAGTTTATCATTCCAAGACCAAGCACATTCAGATTAGGCATCACTTCATCAGAGATTGTTATGAGCACAGGCTCATTAATGTTGTTAAGGTTCACACAGATGACAATGTAGCTGACTTACTCACCAAAGGCTTTGATGTTTCAAGATTCAATCACTTGGTGGTGAGTATTGGCATGATTAACTACTGAGCTACATTTGAAGGGAGGACTATAAGGTGTTAGTTTAGTCCTATGCATTGTTTGAGGGGAGGATATGTATGTATACTTAGTTTTTACAGAGGAATTTCGGAAAGTACTGATTTTAATTTCATGAAAGTACTGCTTGGAAAGTACTGCTTGGGAAAGTACTGCTTATGTGGAAAGTACTGTTTGTCGTATTAAAGTACTGTTCCAACGGTCATATTGAGGGGTAATTACTAGTAACGGTAACTTTGTTATTATGGGCTGTGATTTTTCAAATCCCACCTATAAATAACTACTTTCCGAGTTTCCCTCTAATATTGATACATTAGAATCTTGTTCTTCTTTATCTCACCATTCACCATCTCTTTTTTACTCGATCATATCTTTTACCTGTGCTCATCTATTCATCAATGGCGAATCGACCTACTGTTTCAAAGCACAATATGGTGGCTAATTTGGACAAGACTGAGGCGAATGTGGCTTTTCATGACATTATTGATTATCTTAGTTGAGCCGGATATTATTGAACCTTGGATTCAAGAATTTTGGGCTACTGCAAGGGATAATATGGAGAATGAAGAATTTTATATTAGGGCTACAGTTGTTGGAAGAACTGTGAAGATTACTGAAGCATCTATTCGAGAAGACTTGTTGTTTAATGATGAAGAAAGGGCTCTTCGTTTTGCTAAGGAGTTGATTTGGGAAACTTTTGGGCATATTGGTTATGAAGGGTCTTTAACAGAACAAACATTCAGGTGGGATTAGCTACATATCATGTTTTCAATTTTAGTACATGTGTTGCTTCATTGTATAAGTGCTAAAAGTACTTCATGGGAGCAATTTGGATCAAACATAGCATCTGCTATGGTGGGATTAGCTACAGATCGTGTTTTCAATTTTTCAAGGCTTATTCTGGATGGTATGCTTTCTCACATTACCCATGGATCAAAATGGTTAATGTATCCCAGGTTTGTCCAAGTCTTTCTGAACAAACAACTTGCTGATGTACCTAAGCCTACAGATTTACTTCCTGTTATTGTACAACAAGCAAAGATTTTTACTTTTATGGCGCGAAGAAGTGATCTATTCAGAGGTCCTGATACTCCTTTAACTACTTCCATGATGGAAGTTGTTCAAGCTGTTAGAGCTGATGTTGAAAATGATGAAGAAAGTGAAGGTACTGCACCTGCAAGTACTGGTTCTCAAAGTGCTGCATTTTCAGAAGGTGCTGCATCTCAAGGAGGTACTGCAACTCATGATACTGCTTCCCCAAGTATTGAAGTTCAAGAAGAAGTTGCAGGTTCACCTTCTATATCTCCACCACAATCTGTTCCTGTTTCTCAATCAGAGGAACATTCACTTGTTCAAGGAGATGCTTCACATACTATCCCTCGTGAAGGATTAACATTAGATGATTATGTTTTGACAAGGGAATTGGTCAAGTTGAAGAAGACTACTGAGACTCAAGCAAAACAGATTAAAAAGTTGATGCTCAGGTATAAGAGGTTAAAGAATTTTGTTAAGCCTTTTATCAAACGTTATCGCTTATGGGTTAAGGAAGAACACAAGCGCAGAAGGCAATTTATGAAGAAAAACAAAGGCAAGAAGGTTCCTAAACCATCTTCTGACCAATTGGGGAGGAATTTAGAAGAAAAGAATTTGAAAGAAGATGTTACGGAAAAAGAACCTCAAGGTACTGAAGAACATGTTGTTATTGAAAGTACTGAAGAAGAAAGGTCTGATGATAAAGGTACTGAGCAACAAAGTACTGCTTTCACTGGTACTCACAGACAAGAGTTGGTTACACCAAGGGTATTAGACTTTGAAGAGGAAGTTGGTCCTTCAACTATTCCACATGAAGAAGAAGCTGGTCCTTCAACAACTGCTATACCAGAAGAAGCTGATACACCTCAAAGAATTCATACTGCTAGTGATGATGAATTTATTGCAACTATTTTGCATGGTTTATCAAAGCCAAGGGCTGTCTCTATTCCAGGAGTGCAAGAAGAGGAACAATCAAGAGTTTCTCAACCTGCTATTGATCATAAGGATAAAGGAAAAGGTGTTTTGGTAGAAGTAAAAAAGAAGAAACCAACTTTAGCACAGTTAAGAGCTGCTTAAGATGCTTTGAATGAACAAGCAGCTAGAAAGATTCAAGAGGAATTAGATGCTAAAGATAGAGAAGACAAGGAAGCTGAAGAAGCTCAAAATGAAGAGGTAGCTAAGAAGTTGCATGAAGAATTGAATGCTGAAGCTAGTTAACATTTAGAGTCACCTGTTCCTATTTCTTTTATGCCTAGAAAACCAAATCTTGCTAAAAAAAAAAAAGAATGCTATGATGGCTTATTTGAAAGCTAGAGGATATAAGGGATTGCAGAAGCTGAATTATGTTGATATGAAAAGACTATATGATGCTGAGAGAGAAGCTTATAAGAAGGATGTTGCAAGCATCAAAGATTATAAAGATGAAGCTACTTGGACTGAAGCTGAAAGAAAGAAAAGTTTGAAAAGAAAAAGGAAAACTGAAGTTGAAGATAAACAGTTTTCAAAGAAAGAAAAAGTTGAGCTAAGAACTGAGCTAGGGATGAACTAAGAAATTATCTCAGAGTAGTAGACTTTGAATATTCTAAAGAAGATGCTGATATGAAGATGAACAGATCTCAGATTACTGTTTTTAAAGTTGTGAAATCCAAAGATGGAAGTTATATGATGTTTCACAGAGATGATGAAAGTTTCAAAGTGTTCAATAGGCTATGGGATGTACTGCATGCAATTGACAGAGTGGATTTATTTCATCTATATCATTTGGTGCGAGACTATGTTCAACATAATCCATCAGAAGGAATTAGTTTAGTTTTACTTGGAGATCTCACAATAGCATGGGAAACTGAAGAACAGAGCAGTGATGAAATTTGGAAGAATCAAGAGCAATGGGAAATTGTTTGTTGGAGATTCTTTGAAGAATTCGGAGTACATGTTCTAGAGCTGGAAAATGGGACAATGATTCACATGTTTGCAGATAGAAGATATCCTCTCACTGTTGATCTTATGAGAAGGATGCTAGAGCATGGAATGGAAGTAGAAGAGGATAATGAAACTGCTCTCATGGTCATCAATTTGTTTATTAACTGGACTACTATTGTTGAGGATGATCAATAACTGGTATGAATTTTATTTGAATAAATACTTTTTGATATATCAATACTTTTATTCAAAGTACTGCTGATCAGACAGTACTTTCATCAAAGTACTGTTTGCAGAAATAAACCAGTTAAATGCTTTTTAGAAGAAACCTTTTGCTAAGTAATAAATATTTTAAAACAAAGGTTGAATAAATGGTTTTTGAGATGGTAACATCAATAGGTTATTAATCCACCATGGTTACAAAAGGATTGGCTAATCCATGAGCAAACGGCTCTGGTAAAGATATCTCAAATCCGTTTTTAGTTGACAACTTGCTAATAAGTTGTATGGTAATCAACTCACCATATCAGTTAATGTGAAGAGTTGGCTAGCCCACAAGAGAATGGCTTGTGGTAAAGGCTGTGGAAAAACCATTATTGGTAATTAGTTCACCATTAGATAAAAGAACTAACTAGTCCAAAAGGGTACAGCTTTTGGTAAAGACAAATCAAATCTATTGATAGCTGGTGATTTGCTAAAAATTATATGGTTATCAATGTACCATGGTCTTACACACCAAAACATTCGGCTACTCCAAAGTTAATGGCTTTGGTAAAGAGATTAAAATCCATTAATTTTTAATGATTCACCTCTCACAGGAGTTAACACACCTGGAAGTGATGAGAATAGTATGCAACTTAAACTGAATTAATGTACAAACTGTCATATGTTGCTGTGTTGCTGAAAAGATGGAGTTTGCTGGATGATGCTGTAAAAGAATAAAGATACTTTGATAAAGTGCAGAAACTACAATCCAAAGACAAAAACAATCATTCCTTGAAGTTGGAAAAGTGAAAGATTAATCTACAAAGGAACTTGAAGTCAAACAAGTAGAATTCAAGTTAGGGGAGGATTGTTGGGATATGAAAGTGCTGAACAATTAAAGTACTGAAGATTTACAAAGTACTGCAGAATGGTAAAGAACTGGAGAAAGTCAAAAAGTCAAAGTACTGCTAAAGATAAAGTCAAAGTACTGCACATGAAGGTCAAAGTACTGCAAGATTTAAAGAACTGTCTATTTGTTTATGGAAAGTCTTGTAATTCTAGAATAGATTACTTGTCGTACAAGGATACATTATTGTAAACCGACTAGGGTTATCCTTGAGCCTATAAAAGGACCCCTAGATTGGCATTAGAGAGGTACGAATTCACAAATCTTAGAGTTTACGATTACAAGTTATTTAGAGTTTAGAGAGTTCGATATTCTTAATTTTTTTAAAGTATATGCATAAGAAGCAGATTTAGAGTTATTAATAAACTTGTTTTTCTTAGATTTATTGAGTAAATTCCGCGTACTTAATAAAGATTATTCAGTGTTTCATTGTTAATAACTTAGGATTTATCCGAGGTTATTAAACCTTAAACAAGCTAGTTAAGTTAGTTTGGTTAGAGTACATCGATCCAACAAATTTGCATAAAAATATAAACTCTCTTAGTCAAAATGGGTCTTCTCTTGCTGATTATTACAACAACCTCAACTCTTTATGGAAACAATTTGATTGTATGATTAGCTTGCCTCCCTGCACTTGTGAGGCTGCAAAACATTTTGAAAAACACAATCAGCTAATCAAATTAATGCAATTCCTTATGGGTCTTGATGACACTTATGTTCCTATCAGAAGTAACATTCTAACCAGAGATCCATTGCCTAATGTCAAAACTGCTTTCTCTGTTGTCTCTGGAGAAGAATCTCACATAAATGTGTCATCTGGGAATAACTCTGCTAAACCCAATGCCACTGCTTTTGCTGCAAAAACTTTTGATAGTGGAAAATTTTTTGATAACAAAAAAGGATCAATCAACAACAATTTCAATAAAGGGTCTGGTTTTAGTGCTGGCAACAGCTCTAATAACAGAGGACCAAACATGAATCTCAAATGTACTAACTGCAAAAAACCTGGTCACACTGTTGATAGATGTTATAATCTTGTTGGTTATCCTGCTGGATATGTTAAAAAGAACTTTAATGCTAAACCTTTCAGCAGTAACAATGTTTCCACTGATACTAATCATATCACTGATAATAGAGCTAGCAACTCTCCTGTCTCTTTGTCTAATGAACAGCTCTCCAGACTTATGAGTCTTCTTAATGACAACAATGTGTCTTCTGCTAATGCCAACATGGCAGGTAAAATTTTTTCAGGAACCTTCTTTAATGGCAGTGTCAAGTTCAACATAAACTTCAACAAATTTTTTAACAACAACACAAAAACCTTATCTGGAAACATCAGCCTTGGTTGGATTGTTGACTCTGGTGCGAATCAGCACATGACTGTTGATACGCTTACGCAGCGCGTTCGGGGTCAAAGGAACTTCCTTTTCGTCGAGCAAGTTTTTCAACACCCTAGGCAGTGAACCTAATCATTGTAGTGTAGTATTAGGGTAAGCCACGGGTATTGATATCGTTCTCTAGGGGAATAGGAATGCTAGTGAGAAGTTACTACGCTAAGGTTAAGGTTGAGGAAGATTATTTTTTTATCTTTTTTATGTTTTTTTAGGAAATTGAAAAGTACGAATCTCGGGTATTGGATTTGGGGGGTTGGTATTTCTACCGATTACTCTACTATTATCTAATTATCTAAACTAAGGTGGTGGTAGTCTATGTCTAATTAATGTGTGCCCGTATGATAGTTTAAAGATGTGTTTACTTAGGTTTTACTACTCCTTAATTATCTCCTATTGATGGTTGAGTTGTCACGTCCTTATTCTTAGTTGCGTTGTGTGTCTAAAGTTGTAGGGTATGCGTTTCTCCCTAACTCTTTGAACTTACCAAAGGGTCTCGTCTACAAAACCCACTAGGGATAATAAACTCTTACTCTAAGGCACTCTTTGGATGGTTTAGCTTACAACTACTCAGGTAATTATATTCTAAGGTTCACAAAGATGAATCAAGCATTAAGTACACAACGAATGACCTATCGCATTAATAGATCATTAATCAACTAAGATAAGAAACAACCAATCAATATTCAATAACTAAGTTTCATACTCCCTAAGCAAACACACAAATAAATTAGCCGGACATGGAGAACATGCAATCATACACACAAATAATCAAAGACATAATTGAATTGATGAAGTAAATACTTATCTTGATGTAAGATAGGGTTTGGAACCCTAAAATACTGTACAAGACACCCTTGGTTCGGTTTTAGGTTTTTTACTCCAAAAAGACTCTCCTAAAACTGAAAAATTCGGATTCTATATATAATATTACATATGCGACGGCGTCACCTTATGTTGTGTGACACCGTCGTGTCGCCGTCATTAGGGTTTCATCTTGGCCACGTTAACCTTGCGACGGTGTCACCTTATGTCTGTGACGCCGTCCTCTTCAGCTTCTGACGTCGTCTGGGTCGCATCTAGGCCGTCTGAGTAGCGACAGCCTACTCTTTTAAAGCCCGATGTCGTCATTTGAAAATAGGGTTTTTGGCTTCTGTATCGTCACAAAAATCCTCCAACGGCGTCGCAGTTAAGTAGTGACGCCGTCGCCTTCTATTTTCAGCAGCTTTGAGTGTCTCGATTTTGACTTTGGCCATTTTCTTCGTATATTCGCGCCTTTTCGTCCAAATAAGTGTCATTCCAGCATTTTGCCTTCAAGAGACCTAAAAAGTGAAAAGGAACGATATTAAGCAATAACGGATACAAAAGTGATCAAATAAGGGTTAAAACGACCCCTCAAAATGGTACAGTTTAAAACCTTATCAAATATCCCTACACTTGTTATTTGCTTGTCCTCAAGCAAATGTGTGCTTTTAGCCAATTAATTTATAAGTTAGGGGTCATGAAGCATTGATTTAAAACGGTCCACAACACATATAAGCCCCGCAAAAGTCATAACAAGCACGAAAATTACATACTAGCACCTCACATGGGGTGTTTGGATACTCACATCTCTCTCGGGTGTATATATGAAATATAACAAATAGGAAATGGAAGTTAAACACTCATTAACCGGTCCTAGTACATAGATTACCATAGGCTTGAGAATAGATCAAACCTCCATCGCTTTGGCGTAAGCACCTAGGAAAGACTATCAAAGAGGTCTTTTAAAGGGTTGTAATGTTAGGCTTACGGTAGGGAAACAAGGGTTTGGTGGGATAGGCTATTTAGTGGTGGCAAGTAAAAAATCTCTATGTTAAATGCATACGAAGAATGGCGTTGCTAAGCCAAGACTCGACACTCTAAAACTCTAGGTAACGGAAATAAACAAACATAAATTTAAAGGATAGATGTAGGATGGTAGCCCGTTTTTTTTTTT